>SNQJ01S0216422.1:0-14361 GCA_010110895.2 Picea sitchensis | reverse complement strand
TATTATTACTAATGATATTAATAAAAACAATAATAGTTTTTTTAATACAATATAATAATAATAATAATAATACCTGGAGGAAAAAAATACCTAAGTTACCACTGGAATCTTGGGACAGATACTAACAATAAAGTCGAGGCCTACGCTCTCCTAAAAGGCATACAAATCATCTAGACTCGGAAAATTCGAGAGCTCAACATTCTTGGAGACTCCAAAAACATAATAAGAATGATGATGCATTGATCAAACCCCAGAGATCTAAGCCTAAACCAAGTCATGGATAGAATAAGGATGGATTCCTGGGACATTAAGACAACCTTCTACCACATAATGAGAAAAAACAACACTGAAGCAGACAAAATGGAAAATGTAGCAATAGGGGAAATGCATGGTTCCCTAAGTATAGATGGAGTGACAATCTTAGCCCCCCTGTGCTAATGATCAAGCTTAAATATGAAATGGCGGAGGACAATACAAGAGGGTGCCACACCGAGGCTTCAAACAGAAACAAAGGGCACATGCATAAGAGAGGAGTCCTCACCCCTCAAATCCCAAGTGACAGAAGAGGGAGGGGAAACCTCGCGAAGTTGAGAACAAGTCCACCCAAAACGAGAAAGAACATCGCCAACATCACAAGGATCAAGCAGGTCAGCATCCACGTGGAGAAGGGCTATCCTGGACTAACCAAGTGGCATGGAGCACATTCGAGTTTCTTTGTCCGAGGTGAAAAGAGGGTTAACAATATCTCTAGAGACATCATTCCGTGAGGTGGTAAGCCGGAAAACATATCAAAGCATGTGGGAGATCGTGTCACTAAGCATAAAAGGATGGTGGAAGTGGTACGAGAAATCCATCCCTCTTAGAACATTCGCTCCCTTGATGCCAGTCGCACCTCTAGACTCAAATTCATGCCACCTGATGGAACAGATTGCAGGGAGTCTCCTTCGAGAATGAAGGTAAGTACGCCCTATCCATTAATGGACCCATGGGAAATCATGGTGTCATCCTTGCCCAAAATTTTGGTTATTTGGGCAATTCCCTCTGTCCGGGTTCTTTTTATCCTCGTCTCTTCGCCACCCCCCCATTATCCCTTGACCTCGCTCTATGCTTCTTGGTGTCTTCATTAATCTCAGAACCAATGCTCTGAACCAATTATCTTGGCCCACGATACTCTGGGTCCTCCCTCTCTCCGAGCCTTGTATAGACTTTAGCCCCTTCACAATCTCACGGTGTCCCTCTCTCGCTTTCTATGGCTCTCGAATCGTCTTCCTCAGAACGTCCGAGACCTTCCAAGAAATGCAGCATCCTCAGGGATCTCTATTCACCCCCTGGTTAGACGGTCATCCCCACCCCTACCTATTTTCCTGTTGTAGAATAGCAACCCCCTTTCGTGTATGTGGAATCCCTTTTGTCCCCTATAGAAAAATCGAGAAATTGTCAGGTGCAAAATCTCTTCAGCACACAGAACAATGCAACAAGGAAATGAAGCTTCGATGGATTCGGGAAGCTGGGCAGAGGAAGCTTGGGAAGAGAAATGCGACGAGTGTAGCAGAATCTGAGTTCAACTTGGTGCAATGGGAGCCAACAGATCCTTTGAGCTAGAAATGCTCTCCCAACACAAATTCATGATCGAAAATCTCCAGGATGAAAGCTTCACTCAGCGTAGCCAGATTGAGGATAGCCGCTTGAAGATGGAGACAATGCAGTGAAGACTAGAATAGATGGAAGGAACACATTCACCTCCAAGCAATCCGAGAGAGAAATAGAATAATTCAAGGCATGCACAGTCGAACTCGGTCAACCAAATCCCTAATCTGAATGAGCTGCACCCAGAAAACATGGTGGACATGCAGCCCATCAAAACAGAAAAGGGTAACTAAGTTTCAGAATCTTAATGTTTTGTCGTATAATTTGTATCAATGGTATCTATTTTCGGAGCTATCCGAGGAATTCAACTTTCATAAAATTTGAAAAGGAAGGGGGATATATCAAACTCTGTCTCAATTTCAATCCCCACTTTTGTAAAATCCTCTCTTTAAGAGGGAAAACTCGACGATCTATATTGATCTAGGTGGATGTCAGTGGCCACCCACCTTTTCCAACTGGATCAAAACAATTTTCTGACAATTTTGGTAATTTACTATTTTTAGCAGTTTTTCGGGTCTTGAACTTCCGGAGTTGTTTTGAGGCCCTAAACGACATTTTTTGGGAAAATGGGTAGAAACATAGAAGATCATTTGGTGTTGCGCACATCAAAGTTGTAGTCCTCATATATATATTTCTAACGAGGTATTGAGCGCGTCAAACAAAGATCGTATGCAAAAGTTACGACCCCGGGGAGTTGATGTACTGACTTGCCCAAACGAGGCTCACATGACTTTTGGCGCTTCAACTCCTAGGGTTAGGTTTTTGGATGTCTAGGGTTTTTGACATTCTTGTTTATTGTAAAAGTCCTTCAGAGCCTCATTGTAACCAGTTTTCTTGCGAATGAGCGCAACCGTCACATCTCTTCTCAGAGATAAGCCACCATCATTCTAGCAAGATTGTTTTCCGCTGCATTTTACAGTTTCAGCTTATTTACTTATTGAATAGAAAACCAGTTTTATTGTATCTCTATTATTTTGTGTTAAGCATTTGTTAATAATCTGTAGTCATTTCATTCTACTCATAAAATATGGATCAGTGGTATCAAAGAAGTCTGCTCCTTGTCGTCTTAATGCATGTCCCCAACAAGGTCGGAGTACAAAGAATTGGGTCTCCAGCTTGCTTCTCTTGAGGACAGAAGCTCTCGCACGCCCACACGACCTCTCATGGCAGGAGAAAAGAAATATGATAGGATAGGAGATCCTTTCAAAATGTTGCTTGAGGAAGCCCTCACGCAACAGAAGAATGAGATGATGGATAGTTTAGCGCAAATCCTTCAATGGCTACCAACAGGTGACACATCTTCTTCAAGCGGAGGCACGGCCCCCTTCAAGGTACAAATCAACTTCGATATCTCTGTATTTGAAGGTCAAATAGACGCAGATGTTGTAGATAAGTGGTTGAATCTACTAGAAGGGTATTTTTCTGTCCATAACTTTTCGAATAGAGAAAATATTACTTTTGCACTCCTCAAAGCCATTCCCCATGTCAAATATTGGTGGGAAACTTTCTGTGAGCAAAAGGAAACAGAGGAACCCTCGTTATTTACAATCACTACCACCTAGGAATCATTCAGGGATGTTATTAAGGAATAATACTACCCTGTCAGAAGTTATGATGACTTGTATACCAAATGGACCACACTGTGGCAAGAAAGAGATCAAGCAGTGCCAGAGTTCACAAATATCTTCCATACCTTGCGCACCAAGATAGGTATCAAATATTCAGAGCGACATATGGTGATCAAGTATCATAGTGCTTTGCATTGATACATCCAGACCAAAATGGAATTTCTGGACATCTCATCCTTGGGCGTGGCCTACCAATATGTCGTCAAAATCAAGCAGAAGCTCAAACAAAAGACGCGGCAATTTGGGCCTGGGAACCCCTCACAACAAAATCCAAGAAAGGGAGGCCCCAACCCACAAAACAAAGGACATAGCAAAGATGGAAAGTAACAAGAGAAAGATTCCAAGCCACAAGCAAAGAAGGACACTGGAAAGATAAAGAAAGATATCGGGAAGTGGTGCGACTTCCATAAGAGCCCTTGGCATAACACTGCTGACTGTAGCTCAAAGTAGTCATTGGTGGCCAAAGTGAAATCCTCTGAATCAGATGCAGGTTCTGACTCTAAGTCAGAACCAGAAAGGGGAAGACAGATCATTGACACGGAACCCAGTGCCACCGTTGCTACCACCATGCTCCATCCTGGTGAACCAGACGAGCCAGAAGAAGGAGAGTGCCTCTTCCATTCACAAATGTGGGTAAACGGAACCCTACTGCGCTTCATCATTGATAGCGATAGCCAAAAGAACCTCATCTCAGTAGAGGTCATCAAGAGGTTGGCCTTGCTGAAAATGCGACACCCACAACCCTACACCATTGGATGGCTCCGCCAAGGAATTGATCTCCATGTCATCCAACAGTGTCGACTATCGTACGACATCAAGCCCTTCAAAGACGAGGTATTGTGTGATGTTGCTCCTCTCGAAGTTTGTGATGTTTTTTTGGGCCAACCTTATTTATGGAAGCATCATGTTGTATATGAGTCTAGGCCTCATAGTGTTATTATTACTTTGAACAAGAAATTGTACAGGATACCCGAGATAGTCCTGCCTAGTGTTATTTCCTTTATCTCTGCTAAGCAATGCAAGAGGTCATCTCTCAGACTGGGACGTTTTTCTTATTCGTGATTCGCTTTCAGAATGAGCGAAAGATCACAGCCACATTCAGGGTCTCTGTGATCGACCTCTCCACACAACAAAAGCAAGTAGATAAGGTCGTGGAAGAATACTCAGATATATTCTCCTCACCTATCGGGGTACCTCTACACTGTCAGGTCAAGCACCCCATCGATCTGACCCCCAACGCATCGTTACCCAATGGGCTAGTCTATCATTGCTCTTTGTTATAGAATGAGGAGATCAAGCAAAAAATCCAAGAAATGCTCCATAAGGGGCACATCTGTCCCAGCTCATCACCTTGTGGGAGCCCAATCATGCTGGTACAGAAGAAAGATGGAACCTGGTGACTCTGCATTGATTACTGAGCTCTGAATAAAATCACAGTTAGAAACCGATACCCAATTCCCCCAATCGACGACCTCCTTGATCAACTCATGGGGGGAAAATACTTCAGTAAGATTGATCTAAAGTCTGGCTACAACCAGGTACCGATAGAACATACAGATGTATGCAAGACCACCTTCAAGTCAAAGGAAGGCATTTTTGAATGGTTGGTCATACCCTTTGGTTTGACAAATGCTCCAACCACTTTCATGAGGATGATGGACGATATCCTGTGACCATTCACCAATACTTTTGTAGTGGTGTATATGGATGACATTCTCATTTACAACAAAACTTGGGTAGAACACTTGCATCATATCCAGCAGGTTCTGCACACCCTACGACAGCATAAGCTATACACCAACTTGGAAAACTACTCGTTCGGCATGGACAGAGTCCATTACCTAGGATACATTTTTGATCAACATGGCGTATATGTTGATCCAACCAAGATCCGAGTCATCCGTGACTGGCTAGCCCCAACCACACTCACTGAGCTTCAGAGCTTCTTGGGCCTTGCCAATTTCTACCGCAGGTTTGTGTTGGGATTCTCCCATATTGCATGGGCCCTCAGCCC
The DNA here is from genome assembly GCA_010110895.2 of Picea sitchensis. Lineage (NCBI taxonomy): Eukaryota > Viridiplantae > Streptophyta > Pinopsida > Pinales > Pinaceae > Picea > Picea sitchensis. The sequence continues at coordinate 9,072 of SNQJ01S0216422.1, read as the reverse complement.
AATAACCAGGGGTGGTGGTAAGGAGAAATTTTTGTGGAACCCGTCCCAATAAAAAGAATTTGATGATTTGAAGTAGCGCTTGTGCTCCACCCCAATACTTTCACTACCATACTTGTATCATCCCTTTGAGATCGAGACAAATGCTTCAGAATATGTTGTGGGCATCGTTCTCACTCAGCACGGCCACCCCATGGCTTATCATAGTGAGACACTATCAGATGATGTCCGTAAGTACCCTACTTACGACAAATAAATGTACTCCATTGTGCAAGCCTACCGTCAGTGGAGACATTACATTCTTGGGAAGGAGACAGTCATCCACATTGATCATAAGCCACTACACTTCATGCAGACACAAGGAAAATTGCAGAATGACCACCACCAAAAGTGTTCCACATACTTGCAGCAATTCCACCTCAACATAAAGTATAAAACAAGAAGAACCAACTGTATCGTTGATTGCCTCAGCAAACCGCCAGTCACGACACTCACCACGGTGCTAGACTCTTGCAGCCATGATACCTCTAGATGGCTCCAAATCTATGAGACAAACCCAGACTTCTCCACCACCTACCAAATGTTGGGTGCAAACGCAATTGTTGATAATTTCCATCTTCAGGATGGGTTGTTGCGTCATTTGGGCCATATCTGCGTTCCATCAAGTGAGCGAGAGAAGATAATCTTAGAAGCCCACTACAGTTTGGTGTCAGGACACTTCGGCGTCAAAAATACAATGGCAATGCTACAGAAACATTTCTACTGGTTGAAACTTTGACAGGAAGTCAACAAGTATATCAGGTCATGCACTGCCTTTGTTATTGCCAAACTGACCTCTGAGAAACAAGGCTTGTACACCCCTCTTCCTACTCCTGAAAGGTGGCGCAGATGCCACCCTCTGCCTCGACAGATTCTCTGCGCGACCTCCCGGTCTTAAGGATCGTTCATTCAATTGATGAGCCAGATCGGCTCTTTCGATTCCCTGCTGGAATCACAAATTATCGATCCACAGGTCCTTTTTGGTAGCTTCCCTGTGCGAACAGCACTAGGTGCAAGCTCCCCTTCTCCATGCGACCACCGCGCTATGACCAAGGCCTAATTCCAAAGGCGCTTGTCGTAACTCTCGCGATCTCGCGAGCTCGCAAGTCGGAACTCCCGACTCTTCCTTCTCCAATCCCGCGATACCCGAGATCACAAAATGGGTATAGCTCCCTTATGTCAGCGCCCTCCGCGCGTGACCACCGACTAGGCTTAACTGTTAGCGCCTCTCGCTACTCGCACCTTCATGAGTTTCAACGTCCAATCTTGGCACCTTCCCTTCCCGAACCCCCGAGAAGCGATATTTATTTTCCCTTTCGCGTTCTCGCTACTCGCGACTTTGCAAGCCAAAGGGTTGATCTCTCATGCTCTTACTCCACAAATCCTCGAGATGCGAGAAGTCAACGAAGCGTTGACTCCCTTCTCTAGGCGACGCGTGTCCACTTGTCAATCACACGGGCCCCACCTTGAGATTCTGCCACGTGCCCACACTCGTGCCTCGACTCTCGGCACTTCCCAACTTCTGATGTCGAGACGAGGTCCTCTCAACCTCCGAACCTATGAATACGCAAAACGCACGATGAGGCTCTGATCCAATGGTCCTCCCTTGACTCGGATTCAACGGCTTTCTCCGCTCCTCATGACTTCGTGACTTCGTGACTTGGAGCACCCAACTCTTGGGCCCTCACCCTGCGAACTTCCAAGTTCGCAAGACACAAATCCTGGATCTCTTCGGCACTTCACTAACTCCGCGATTGCTGCCACCTGTCCTCCTCAGATGGACGGCTGCGATTCTCTCGCGACTTGGAGCACCTAAATCTTGGGTTCTCACCTTGCGAACCTCCGAGTTTGCGAGATCCCTAGATCTCTACCACCTGTCCTCCTCATATGGACAGTCCCGATCTTCTCGCGACTTCGCCACTCGCGAAGTCGAAGGACTTCCCTCTCTGACCTCTGATGTTCGAATCCCTGATAGAGAGGATCTCGCGACACGCGTCCTCTCTCAGACGAACGGCTCAGATCTAATTCTCCTTTTCACGATTTCTGATGTCGAATGCCTGGACTCTCGTCCTCTGGACCCCCGAACTCCTGAATGTCGAAATCCCGATACGACTCCTTCGGGACCTTCGCTTCTGCTTGTGAGTTTTAAATCTCGTACAACTCTCGACAGATCTAACGACTATCGGCTTCTTCACTCAAGATATGATGGTTCAGATCATTTCTCCTATGCACTCCTCATGTACTGCCTCCTGGATGTGGAAACCTTCAAAGGTCCAGATATTTTCGGCTGATCCGACGGTAGCTATTGCTCCTGCTGAGCCTTGGTGCTTTTCTTCCAAACTTGGAAGAATTTCAAATGCTCAAAGGCCTCGACCTTTGTTCTTCTTTGCCTGCAAGCTCTGCAACTTGAGTCCTCGCCTGCACGTATAAAATCGTGACTTCTCTCGAGCTTAGCTCCCAAATCATTGAAGGATTTCGACTTCTGCGCTCCTGCAGAGTCTTCGCACACACAAAGGTGCTATCCCTTCTGATCTTCTCTAAGGCTCAGACCTCTAAGGGAAATAATTCCTTCTTCCCTTCTCCCTCAGATGGAGAATTTGGATGCCCTCCTGGCTATCTCCTGCTCAAGCAACCTCTTGCTGAGTGTTTCAGGGTGTTCAACAACCTTGCAAAGATCCTTCAGTGGTCTCTTCTTCTGTTTTCCCAAACTCAAAGAGTTCTTTTCCTCTCTGTGCCTATCTGCACACTATCTCAATGCCCTCCTAGCAGAGTTATACAGAACTCACAACCAAGATTTTGTCTTCTTCTTAACTCACAGCAGAGTTCTTCTTCTGTGCACTCCTTGCACTGGCTCAATGCCCACCTGGCAGAGCTTTACAGAGCTCCTTAGAGATTCTGTCTGCAACTGTGTTCTTCACAGCCTTGCCTCCTGAGGTGTTCAACAACCTCAAAGGTCTTCCTCTGAATTGTTGATTTCAACTACTGTGCCCTCCTGGCACGTCTTTGTCTGACTCCGCAGAGTTCAGAAGTGCATCTATGCACTGGTATACAGAGATCGCAGTACTCTGTCACGCCCTCCTAGAATGAAACCAAAAAGAACCTCTCAAGCCTGAAATCAAAACAACTCCTTGCAAATGCCTAGCATACATCTACAGCATAAATTGAACACACACAGACATTCATTCAACACAGGAAATATGCAAGAAAAACTGTTGTTTGTATTAAATGGCAGATGCCTATTTTTACAAGGTGTTCCTGAGCATGAACTATATCAAAGTCTCAGCTCCTTTTCTTCTCTTACAACTCTCCTATCACAAAAATGAGATCGCAATTGATCTTTTACATGAGGGGGCTCTTCGAGCTCTTCCCTCCAATCTCACCTACCCTATTCAATTACATTGAATGGGCTGTCTAGTCCACCATCTGGATCTAGATCTCAGCGTTCAAAGAATTAAAGGCCTACCTACTTCTACGCCTGTGCAAAGCATGGCCTCATGGCTCAACATCTTAAGACATTAAATTACATTCAATTTCAAAATTGAAAATGAGGGTTGCGCCTCTCTTCAGCCTTGAATGCACACGCTGATGTGGCTCGCTGGCTGGCTGGATGACGTGGAGAGATGCTCATGCATCAAAAGGCCATGGGAATCCATCTCAATGGACTACATGTTGGGCCTCCCGTCCACCAAGCGGGGAAATTATTGGGTTTTTTGGGTTGTTGATCACTTTTCTAAGATGGCGATTTTGGTTGCCTACAAGAAGAGCATCACAGCAGAGGCCACTGCCAAGATCTTCTTTGAATGAGCTTGGGTACATTTTGGAATCCCACAATACATTGTCTCAGATCGGGACAATTGATTTCTCAGCACATTTTGGTCGAGCCTTTGGTCACTTCTGAACACCAAGCTCACCAAGTCCACAACCTTCCACCCCCAGACAGATGGACAAACTGAGGTCGTAAATCGAATGATTGTGCATATCTTGTGCATGTATAATTCCAAGAACCCTCACACATGGGATGAGAGCCTTCCCTATGTCCAACATAGATACAACCGAGCCCTTCATAGCTCAACTGGCCACAACCCCTTTCAGGTGGGGTTGGGATTCCAACCATTAGGTCCCATAGATGTTGCACTTCCCCTTGCGGTCACCTCGACTGAATCATCCCCTGCTCCAACTGAAGTTGACAAAGCCACCTGATTCATTGAGTGGATCCAGTACATCTACAACCAGGTTCAAGATATCCTACAGAAGTCCAATGACAAGTACAAGCAGCGCCATGATCAACATTGGGTGCCACATAAGTTTCAGGTGGGAGACAAAGTTTGGTTGCACTTGCAGAAATAACATCTTGCAGGACCCCATCGGAAGCTTCACCCACTCCGTTATGAGTCGTACACCATCACCAAGGTTGTGGGGGGTAATTTTGAGCTCAACATTCCTCCTTTCCTTGGCCTGCACCCAATGTTCAATGTGGATCTCCTTCGGTCTTATTTCCCACCATTATTGGACAACTCAGAAGTAGCAGAACAACTGAAACCAACAAAGATCAACCCTGACTGCTTACAACATGCATCCAGTGATCAGATTATGGACACAGATATCAAGGGCACTCGACAACAAAGGATCCCACTTTATCGAGTCGTCAAAGTAGGGCAACTCCTGCACTAAGGCAAGTGGCTCATCCAGGGCCAAATTCAATAGAAATTTCCTCATCTGATGGGGGAACTCAACGCAATGGAGACAACTGCTTCCTAAGGAGGGAGGATTGATCCAGGTGGATATCCGTGGCCACCCACCTTTTCCAACTGGCTCAAAACAGTTTTCTGGCAATTTTGGTAATTTACTATTTTTAGCAGTTTTTCGGGTCTTAAACTTTCGGAGTCGTTTTGAGACCCTAAACGACATCTTTTGGGAAAACATGCAGCAACATGGAAGTTCCTTCAATGTTTCTCACATCAAAGTTGTAGTCCTCGGATAGATATTTCTAACGAGGTGTTGAGCGCGTCAAACGAAAATCGTATGCAAAAGTTACGACCCCGGGAAGTTGATGTACTGACTTACCCAAACGGGGCCCACGTGACTTTTGGCGCTTCAACTCCTAGGGTTATGTTTTTGGATGTGTGGGGTTTTTGACATTCCTGTTTATTGTAAAATTCCTTCAGAGCCTCATTGTAACCAATTTTCTTGCGAATGAACGCAACCGTCACATCTCTTCTCAAAGATAAGCCACCACCATTCTAGCAAGCTTGTTTTTCGCTGCATTTTGCAGTTTCAACGTATTTCATTATTGAATAGAAAACCATTTTTATTGTATCTTTGTTATTCTGTGTTAAGCATCTGTTAATAATCTGTAGTTATTTCGTTCTACTCATAAAATCTAAATAATATATGGACCTCTTTTTTGTAAAATCAGTGGATTCTTCCACACAGCTAATACAAATTTTGCCAGTTTTCGTTATAATAATAATAATTATTATTATGATATTACTAAACTTTACTACTAGTAGAAATAAAAGTAGCACACATGAACATTAATTTATAATAAAAGAAAGTAAACATCCATAAGATATAAATCAACTTTTATACTAACATGATTATAAATGTATTGTGATGAGAGGCACTTTCTACAACCTAGTATGGGAGATGTGTGATTTCTCCCATGCTAAGGAGCTGACAAATGTTCATTTAAAAAATAATAATATAATATTGACTAAATACAAAAACAATATTGGCTTTAATGTAAAAGTTTAAAAACTAAGAGAAGGAGATGTGTAATTTCTTTCACTTGTACATATATTAGCTGTGTAAATCTAAATAATATATGTGTAATGGTATATTGACTAAATAAAAATCTATAATGTAAAAATTTAAAAACAAAGAGAAACTATTATAAGTATAACAAGTATATTTTGAAATTTAAAAACTTATGTGTTATATTTTTTTTTAAATTTTCAATATTATTGATATTTTTTTATGTTTAATGCACCCATGGGTGTTGTGCACAATTGTGGCAACATTAGTCATTGCCTACAATTATCTTCCTATACATATGAGTCACTATGAAATGCAAACCTATTCTTGATTCAAGAAATTAGAACCATGATTAGATTTCATTGCAAATACACATTGAATATCACTAAAACCTAATTGCATATTATATAAATTAACATGTTATAATTGCCAAGTTTTATATGTTTAATATTATTTAAATGTAGAAATATTTATTTATTTGTTATAATTGTCTAGTTTTATATATTTAATATTAATTAAACATGGAAAGATTTATATATCTATTATAATTGGCACTTTGTATATTTAATTTCACTCATAATGACAAGATTTATTCATATATCTACATATACGAGTCAGGATGCCCATGCCATATTTTAGATTCCAATCATTCAATGCACACTTAACTCACGTTCTATCATGCACATTGGCACAATAGGGATTATTATCACTCAAACAATAGCATTATGTTGGATTTTAGTAGCATAGTCATAATTATGATAAATAACAATCTATATGATATATTAGATTATGATCCATAGATTTTTCTATATATGTCAAATCATATTTACATTGATTTACATTATATATGCATATATTTATATATCAATATCAACTTTAAGAATATGATCCGAGTAACATATAGGTTATATCCCTGAATTTACATGAAACACTAATGGATCATATATTAGATTAAATTTAGCACGAGCTAGGAATAACAATTTAAACATATGATGGATCTGGAATTAAGTAATCCATAGTGTGTATAATCTAGATCTATCTATTGACTTATCGTGTGAATGCACATGTTTTTTGAATTAGAATTTGTTTTTAGGGTTTTATGGAGGGTTTTATTATGTTCATGTATTTTTGAAAACAATAACTAACTATGGAAACAATAAAAATCAAAGTATTAAATTTTGAGTAATTATTATAAATTTCAATAATATTCCTAAATAATTATTAAAATGAATATTAATTCTATATCAATATCAAAGTTATGTTAGAGGACCAACCTTCTCTGAGTTGAGATATTGCATAATTATTATGTATCATATAAATCTATAAGATTACTTTTTAATGAGTCTAATATGACAAAAGTAGTGAGGTTTTGGACATCCATCCATTTTCAAATTGTTTCAAATTTAAAATAATAAGAAGTATATTGTGATTGGATATATTATTGAGATAATAGTTCAATATCAAGAGGATGAAACGCTTCTCAAGATATATAATTACGCTTTAATAACTTCAAAATCAAGAATGTTTCAAAATTCAAGAGGTTTGGATTTGCACTATTTATATGTTCCAATCATGGAAACTAAAAGATAATGAAATATCAATCATTGAATACTTGCATTGATTTCAGTAATGGTATAACACAAAATAATAGGGAATATTGATTTCAATGATGATATTAAAAAAATGGCCCAAAGGGGTTGATCCAATGGTGAAAAGCAAGGAGTTTTTCACCATTGGGAAATGTTCAATTCCCATGAGGGTCTAACCTCAAGCTATGGGGGGTACCTTGAGTTAGTGGTGGAACGTATGACTTCACCCAGAGATATTATATTAAATGGTATCATGACAGGTACACACATAAGTGGATCAAAAGCCACCCTCGCGTCCTTCAAATTTTTAAGCCCAAAGGGGTTGGATCCAATGGTGGAAAGAGACAGGTTTTTCACCATTGGGAAAGAAACAATTCCAATGAGGGATGCTTAACCTAGAGCCATGGGAACACCTTGAGATAGTGGTCGAACGTGTGGTTGCACCTAGAGATATTATATTAAATGATATCATTACCCATGCACACATAAGTGGATCAAATCCCAACCCCATGTCCTTCGATTTTAGGAAGCCCAAAGGGTTTGGATTCAATGGTGTAAAGAGATGATTTTTTCACCACTGGGAAAGGTTCAATTCCCATGAGGCCCTAACTTGAAGCCATGGGAGAACCTTGAGGTAGTGGTCGAACGTGTGGTTGTAACCATAGATCTTGTATTAAATGATATCGTGACCCATGCACACATAAGTGGATCAAATCCCACCCCTATGTCCTTCAATTTGAAGCCCAAAGGGGTTGGATCCAATGGTGGAAAGTGAAGAGTTTTTCACCATTGGGCAAGGTTCAATTCTGATGAGGGTCACTTAACCTAGATCCATGGAGACACCTTCAGGTAGTGGTAGAACCTGTGGTTGCACCCAAAGATATTATATTAAATGATATCGTGACTCGTGCACACATAAGTGGATCAAATCCCATCCTCATGTCCTTCAATTTGCTAATCAATTCCCTCTAGCTCAACTGGTTAAGGTTTGGGTTTCATTTTCTAGGAGACCCAAGTTCAATACCCTTATAGTGTGTTTAGTTGAGAGGAGACACCCAAAAACCCAACCATGTTAAGGGTTGGTGCAGCCCAGGCGACGATTCCCCCGAGTTCTCGTTTCTTAACCAACAGTTGAAATTTTGGCCCCAAAAGTGATGGACATTTCTAACAAACAAAAAAAATGATATTAAAAAAATGACTTAGAGAAATAAGCAGGTTGAAAAGATTTCAACAGTGATATAACGTAAAACAATAAGGTGCATTTATTTTAGAGATGGTATAATGACAAATGATTTAGAGAAATTAGTTTCTATAATTTCAATAATGACATAATGCAAAACAATGCAATGCATTGATTTTAGTGTTGAGAAAATGATAAATGATTTAGAGCAATTAGTTTGATTGATTTCAATAATGGCATAATGCAAAACAATATGCATTGATTTAAGTGATTATACAATGAAAAATGATTTAGCATAATATAACATAACATAAAACAATAGGGTGCATGGATTTCAATGATAATGATATAACACACCACAATAGAGCACATCGATTTCAGTGATGATATTAAAAAAAATATTTAGAGAAATAAGAGAGTTGAAATGATTTCAACGATGATATAACACAAAAAAATACGGTGCATTTATTTTAGAGATGGTACAATGAAACATGATTTAGAGCAATTAATTGA
>SNQJ01S0216420.1:0-11897 GCA_010110895.2 Picea sitchensis | reverse complement strand
TTGGTCATGCCCTTTGGTTTGACAAATTCTCCAGCCACTTTCATGAGGATGATGGATGATATCTTGCAACCATTCACCAATACTTTTGTAGTGGTATATCTGGATGACATTCTCATTTACAACAAGTCTTGGGAAGAACACTTGCAGCATATTCAACAGGTTTTGCACACCCTACGACAGCACAAGCTATATGCCAACTTGGAGAAATGCTCCTTCGACATGGACAGGGTCCATTACCTAGGCTACATCATTGATCATCATGGCGTACATGTGGATCCATCCAATATCCAAGTCATCTGTAACTGGCCAGCCCCAACCACACTCACTGAGCTTCAGAGCTTCTTGGGCCTTGCTAATTTCTGCCATAGGTTCGTGTTGGGATTCTCCCATATTGCATGGGGGCCCCATGAGAGAAATTTATCCTCAGCCAAATAACCAAGGGTGGTGGTAAGGAAAATTTTGTGTGGGGCCAGTGCCAAACACAAGCGTTCGATGATTTGAAGAAGCGCTTGTGCTCAACCCCAATGCTTTCACTACCAAACCTGCAACAACCCTTTGAGATCGAGACAGATGCTTTAGACTATGTTTTGGGCATCGTTCTCACTTAGCATGGCCACCCCGTGGCCTATCATAGTGAGACACTATCAGGTGTTGTCTGTAAATACCCTATTTATGACAAAGAAATGTACTCCATTGTGCAAGCCTGCCGCTAGTGGAGACATTACATTCTTGGGAAGGAGAGAGTCATACACACTGATCATAAGCCACTACAGTTCATGGAGACACAAGGAAAATTATAGAATGACTGCCATCAAAAGTGGTCCACATGATTACAACAATTCCACCTCAACATCAAGTATAAAACAAGAAGCACCAACCGCATCATTGATTGCCTCAGTAAACCGCAAGTCACGAAACTCACCATGGTGCTAGACTCTTGCGGCCATGATACCTCTAGATGGCCCCAAGTCTATGAGACATACCCAGAATTCACTACAACCTACCAAATGTTGGGTGCAAACACAATTGTCGATAATTTCCATCTTCAGGATGGGTTGTTGTGTTGTCTGGGCCATATCTATGTTCCATAAATCAAGCGAGCGAAGCTGATCTGGGAAGCCCACTACAGTCGAGTGGTAGGACACTTCGGCATCGAAAATATAGTGGTGATGCTACGTAAACATTTCTACTAGCTGAAACTTCTACAGGAGGTCAAAAAGTATATCAGGTCTTGCACTACCTACACTATTGCCAAACCGACCACTAAGAAATAGGGCCTGTACACCCCTCTTCCTACTTATTATAGGCCATGGGAATCCCACCTCAATGGACTACATGTCGGGCCTCCCATCCACCAAGTGAGGAACTAAATGTGTTTTGTGGTTGTTGATCGTTTTTCTAAGATGGCGATTTTGGTTTCCTAGAATAAGAGCATCACAGTAGAAGCCACTACCAAGCTCTTATTTTAAGTCTAGGTACATTTTAGAATCCCACAAACCATTGTCTCAGATCAGGACAGTTGATTTCTCATCACATTCTAGTCTATCCTCTGGTCACTACTGGACACCAAGCTCACCAAAAACATGACCTTCCACCCCCAGACAGATGGCCAAACCGAGGTCATAAATCGAATGATCGTGCATATCCTATATAATTCCAAGCACCCTCGCACATGGGATCAGAGTCTTCCCTATTTCCATCATAGCTACAACCGATCCCTACATATCTCAATTGACCACATCACCTTTCAGGTGGGGTTGGGATTCCAACCATTGGGTCCCATACATGTTGCACTTCCCCTTGCGGTCGCCTCGATCGACTCATCTCCTGCTCCAACTGAAGCTGAAAAACCCACCCGGTTCATTGAGAAAATCTAGCACATCTACCAATAGGTTCAGGATATCCTACAGAAGTCCAATGACATGTACAAGCAGCACCATGATCAACATCGAGTGCCACATAAGTTTTAGGTGGGTGACAAAGTTTGGTTGCACTTTCAAAAAGAATGCCTTGCAAGACCCCATCTGAAGCTTTTCCTACTCTGTTATGGGTCGTACACCATCACCAAGGTTGTGGGGGATAATGATTTTGAGCTCAACATTACTCCTTGCCTTGGCTTGCACCCATTGTTCAACGTGGACCTCCTTCGGCATTATTTCCCACCATTATTAGACACCTCAGACATAGTTGAACAGATGACACCAACAAAGCTCAACCCCGACTGCATACAACAGGAATCCAGTGATCAGATTATGGACACACATATCAAGGGAACTCGACAACAAAGGATCCATCTTTATCGAGTCGTCAAAGTAGGGCAGCTCCTACACCAAGGCAAGTGGCTCACCCAGGGCCAAAATCAACAGAAAATTCCTCATCTAATGGGAGAACTCAATGCAATGTAGAAAATTTCTTCCTAAGGAGGGAGGATTGATCCAGGTGGATATCAGTGGCCACCCACCTTTTCCAGCTGGCTCAAAACAACTTTTTGGAAATTTTGGTAATTTACTATTTTTAGCAATTTTTCGGGTCCTAAACTTCCGGAGCCATTGTGAGGCCCTAAACAATGTTTTCTTGGGTATCTACTGGCGAAAAATAAATTTCATGAAATTTTTGTCAATAGATTTAGTCCTCAGATAGATCTTTCCAACGGGCTATCATGTGCCTAAAACAAAGATCATAGGCAAAAGTTACGACCCCAGGAAGTTGATGTACTGACTTACCCAAACGAGACCCACATGACTTTTGGCGCTTCATCTCCTAGAGTTAGGTTTTTGGATGTCTAGGGTTTTTGACACTCCTATTTTTTATAAAAAGGCCTTCATATCCTCATTGTAATCAGCTTCTTATGAATGAGTGCAGTCGTCACATCTCTTCCCAGAGATAAGCCACCACCATTCCAGCAAGCTTTTTTTTGTTGCATTTTACAGTTTCAGCTTATTTCCTTATTGAATAGAAAACCAGTTTTACTGTATCTCTGTTATTCTGTGTTAAGAATCTATTAATAATTTGTAGTTATTTCATTCTGCTCATAAAATACGGATCAATTGTATCAATAGATTCGACCTTGGATGTGCCTGGAAGATAGATATTTTTGGTCGGTGATCATTGGCCATACACTGCTTCATATGGGGTCATTTTAGTGGTTGTATGATAGGAAGTATTGTACCACTTGTTATCACCATTAAAAAAAATTGCAAAACCGAAATCTCAGGACTTAGCGAGGTGCTAAATTGGTTTGGAAGCCTGATAAATCAAGGAAATGGATAAATCTGGCAGGAAGAAGCTAAATCTAGCGGGGGCGCTAAGGTGATGGGACCCGATATGTCATAGATCGAGAGCTCTCCAGTTCGACGGTCTAGGATCATTTTGGGGGGAGAATATGCGAGGAGGATAATTTCAGAAAGCGGGCCAGAATCTAAACTGTGGTTTTCAGTCGGGACCACGTGGCACCACCAGGTGCATTTCGGGGTAAAAACCAAGTTACCCCAAACAACTTCCTCACGCCCCAAAAATTTGGAAACGTATAAAAGGGCATTTTGTTGGTTATTTTATTATTTTTCGAACACTGGACCATTTCAAACTTGGTGCAACCACCCTCGTTCCATTGTAGCTCAAGAGTACACCAATTCCATGCCTTTTCCTCTCATTTCTAGGTATGTTTCGTTGCTGCCATGGATCCTATCATAACTTTAGTAACAGAACAAGAACCTATGGTGAATGAAGAAGCCCTAATTGAGTGAGATTCATATGTATTTGATTCTGAAGTCACCATTTCTCCCATCTTTGTTTCTAGAAGCAACCTATCCGATAATGTAGGAAGGCGTATACCATTCCTTGAAGCAGTCTAGGCCTCCATAGTCCCTTATGCTATCGAAATTGCTTTCCCTTTTCTCAAATTTATAGGTTGGTGTGTTGAACAGTATTCACATGAAGAAAAGGTCATCATGAATAAACAAGGATCCGAGGTCATGTGTAGGGCAGAGAGTCTGTCAATTCGAGATTCCCTCTGTATACCAGAGTCTTTCTCTACAATGTCTAAACCTTTCAATGAAGAAAATCTAATTAGGGTATACAAAGAATGTCCATCAGAGGTCTAAGATCTGTTTTTTCAGACAATTGTCAAACCTGAACATATTTTAGGGAGTTTATCCTTGCCAATGAATGTGAGTATAATGGTTATTGAAGTCCAATGGGTTTGTTCCCTGTTGAGTCATATTTTAGGTCTAGATAATGAAAAACATGTGGTTGAAGTCATGCTCGGTTTCCTTTTAACCTTTTTTCAGTCAAAGTATGGGCTGTCAGTCCACATTGATTTTGATCAATTCATAGCTGATAATATCCATAAACATCTAGTGAATTTTCGTTCTCTAAGGCATTTCAAATATTACACTTATTTGTTGAATATTTTCCTGGAAACCAATAAGAGAGAATTCCATGAAGCAACATTTATATCAAATGAATGTAAAAGGATTACATTGCTCATATTCATCAAAAAAGTCATGTCCAGGGTTTACAATTTGATTTTCAACACCAGCCTACCTAAAGTTTTGGATGACATGAGGAGATATTTACAGCCAAATCTAGAGAACAGAGTGGGGATTGGGTACTATTCATGCACTCCACAATGATCTGGGTTTATGGTTTTCATGAATCCCCCTATCTATTGCCTATTTTTCTGACCCCCATATTCTTTTCCCTTGAATTCATCAGGCAAATAATTATATCTGAGACAGATCATTTCCTGAAGTTGCACATAACCTCCAACCTAAAATTCCCTTTTATCATTGGCCCTTTCATTGTCAAAGACGGGTCTTGTTTATCTTAGATTCAAGCAAATATCAAAGAGTTTGGTTTTTCACAGCTATAGGGAAGCAGATATGATCCACACCAAGTCATATCCAAGAGAATATTGATGAACAAACATACCCCTTATGAGCATGAACATGTTGAGGGTGTTGATAAACTGGCAAACCTAGAAGTCTGTGATGATATGGAAGCAATATTGCAACCAACCCAAACACAACAAGTGGAGGCAACCCTGCAACAAAGTCAAAGACAACAATCTCCTCACAAACAAATAGTCAAAGTTCCTAAGATGAGTGTTTACAACAAGAGAAGCAGTTCAAAGGCCATGGGCACCAGTGATTAGTACACTGCTCCTAAGAATATGAAGATTACACGGTCTCTACAGATAGTGGATTTAGGGAGTTTGTCCTTGCCAATGAATTTGAGTATAATGGTTATTGAATTCCATTGGTTATGTTCCCTGTTGAGTCGTATTTTAGGTCTAGATAATGAGAAACATTTGGTCAAAGTCATGCTCAATTTCCTTTTGACCTTTTTTCAGTCAAAGTCTGGTATTTCAGTCTGCATTAGTTTTGATCAATTCATAGCTGATAATATCCATAAACAGCTAGTGAATTTTCGTTCTCTAAGGCATTTCAGATATTACACCTATTTGCTAAATATTTTCCTAGAAACCAATAAGAGAGAATTCCCTGAAGAAACACTTATATCAACTGAATGTAAAAGGATTACATTACTCATCTTCATCAACAAAGTCATGTCCAGGGTTTACAGTTTGATTTTCAACACCAACCTATCTAGATTTTTGGATGACATGAGGATCTATTTACAGCCAAATCCAAAGAACAGAGTGGGGGATTGGGTACTATTCATGCACTCAATAGTTATCTGTATTTATGGTTGTCATGAATCCCCCTATCTATTGCCTGTTTTTCTGACCCCTAGAGTCTTTGCCCTTGAATTCATTAGGAAAATAATTATATCTGATACAGACCATTTCTAGAAGTTGCACAAAGCCTCCAACCTAAAATTCCCTTTTATCATTGACCCTTTCATTGTCAAAGCCAGATCTTGTTTATCTCATATTCAAGAAAATCTCAAAGAGATTGGTTTTGCATAGCTACAGGGACGGAGATATGATCCACACCGAGTCATATCCAAGAGAATATTGATGAAAAAACATGCCCCTTATGAGCATGAACATGTTGTGGGTTTTGATAAACTCACAAACCTAAAAGTCTGTGCTGATATGGAAGCAATCTTGCAACCAACCCAAACACAGCAAGTGGAGGAAACCCTGCAACAAGGTCAAACACAACAAGATCCTCACAAACTGATAGTCAAAGTTCCTAATATGAGTGTTTACAGCAAGAGAAGTCGTTTAGAGGCCATGGTCACTAGTGATCAGCAGACTGCTCCTAAGAAGATGAATATTACACAGTCTCCACAGATAATGGATTTAGACGAGGAAGGGCCTAAAGAACAAGTAAATATGGATATAGTGGAGAGTGGTACTAGCACTGTCGAGGTTGAAAAGGAAATCAAAGTCCAAAGTGAAGGCAGCTCAAGAACCTTTAGCAGCAATAAACACATCATTGATAAAGCATCTGGGGAAAATTATCAATCTAAAGAAGATTTGGCAAAACAGTATGCTAAGAAAGGAAACATGGCTCTGGGTGAGATGAGGGATTTAGTCCCTGAAGTGGAAAATATTTCTCAGTACAAATCTTCTATGTTCACAGTAAGGGATATTGATAAGAGGACCTTTAACATTGCAGTTTCAGATGAAGACAAAGTATCTGAGATAAATATAAGGTATGACAACAGCAGTGCTCCAGACAAAGTCAAATTCCATAGGAACACCAATGATATGTTGTATTCTGACTACCTGAGTTTAAGCTTTAAGAATTCAAAGTTGTTATCTTATGCAATGAAATTGGAAGGACAGTTGAGGCAAGAAAAAACATCTAGCAGATCTTTGTCGACTCAGGTCAAGAGGCTAGAATCTGAAGGTCCCCAAGGGGTGAAATCCTCATTGTATGAAAAGGAAAAATCAATTCAAAGCTTGAAGAATAAATTTAAGATGTCTTCCAAAGAGCATCCACAAGCAACAGAATTGGTTGCTCTAGAATAGGAAAATGAAACACTTCGTCATGAGACATTGGACTACAAGGATAGGGCATTGCATCTTGAAAGAGAAAAGGTGAAGCGGTCACAAGAGTAGACAGAATTGCCAAACATGGTTGTAGTTGTACCTCCTATTACAGAAGCTAGGCCAAACACTGAAGGACTTGTCTAGGATATGTCATAATTTAGCCTGAAAGAAGGGGAGATCAAGGGGCTGAAAGGAAGCATATAGAAATTGAAGCAACAAATGCAAGAAAAGGATGAAATAATGTCTCAATTTCAAAAGGAGAATGAAGTCCTGCAAGAAATGATAGACAAGTTGAAGATGAGATTAAGAGGCAAAGGCATGTTGCAGGAGGCCAAGCATATCATCTGCATTCTATAACTATTGAAGCTGCCAAGTTTAGAGTGTATTTAAATTTCATCAATGATAAAGAAAACATAGCCATCACAGCGAGGAGCATGTGAACTGTTGTGAATGAGACTTTAGAAAACAATCCATCAGAATGGGCCCAAAATTCCATAAATCTACTCAACTCCATACCTACTACAGAACTTTAGACTATTGGAGTTAAAGGTAGGACTACATTGATTATCTGGGCCAAGAGGGTTATTGCTAAACATAACCTATTGAAATTAGTCCAAACCAAGGCAACATAGATGGAGCAAAGTGTGCAAGAGTTCAAAGATTTGTTTGAAGAATTGTTTATCAAAGGCCTCCCACCATTTTGGGATGGCAAGGTAAAATTGCATGAACAGGAATAATACAAGCCTCACATCACTCAGTGCAGAATGGATCACTCCATGTTTGAATCCCTGGAGGAAAATCTGAAAGGCACTACCTTGGTTGAGCATCTGATTACACACGTTGAGATTCTGAATCAGTTCAAAACAATCAAAACTAGAATACTAGTCATGCCATATGCCTCTTGCATTGACCTGGAGATCTTGATCAAAGAAATGATGGATTATGATACTCTTCATACTTGGAATGGAAGGAGATAGTACGGCTTGGTAAGACAAAGTGAAGTTTTCCAGGGTCTAGTAAATGATGTCCAAGTGTCACTAAAGATGGCAGATCAGGTGGAAGACTAGAGCATAACAAGTGGAAAAGAACAGAACTGAAGCGTTAGAGGAATCAGAAGCTAGATCATGAAACGTTTTCATGCCAATTATTGTAATCGGTTTCAAAAAACCAAAACTGTCATTTGTAATCATTGTAATTAGTTTAAGAAACTGAAACGTTTCATTTCAATTATTGTAATCGGTTTCAAAAAGAAGGAACTCAAATTTGTATAAATATTAGGGGTTCCAAATGTATTAGTGTTGGCAGAAGTGAAAGGGCATGATTTTAAGCTATTTAGAACTTGAATGTAATTTTCTGAAGCTGAATGTAATACACATGCAGAAGTCTTGAATTTTCCATGAAAACATTCTAGTGGTGGTGATCTGAGTTTTGTCTCCTCTCTTTGTATGTATTTCCTATATTTTTGATTTCATTTTCACTGTCTTATGTTTAAATTGGGTAGTCAAAGGCCCATAATTCATCTTGTGATGCTCTCAGCTGAATCAACTTAAACTATGTTAAGTTATTCCTAACCAATTCAAAATTCATTTATTTAATGCTCTAATGCAATTATATGTTTCATTTTCTTCCTACACTCTGCAAATTTACAAATTATAACTTAGATTTATCACCTCATTTATCCTTTATCCTATGGAAATTTGCACAGACTAGCCAGTGCTTCCATTCATTTTCATAAGTTTAACTCCATATCCCTAAGTGTCCCTCCCCTTCCTTTCCAACAAAATTATAAAAAATACCCCAAAACAACAAAACCTAGCCATTGATTTTCAAAGAAATACCAAGTGACAAGAGAGATCCCTCTCTGAGCTGAGCAGGCTAGTACTTGTTAGCAATGATAGTCAGCCTCAGATTGTGGGAGGGTAAGCCCAATACCCATCAGAGTTTTTGGTGGATGTTGGTTTTATATGAGTGGAGGTCAATGGACAAAACTCAATATATGAATGATTTTCAACACATAACTGGACAAGAAATGCAGAGGGAAGTGAGAACCGCAACTAACTTCAGTCAGTGAGTATAGTTTAAGTGTGAGTGGAGGGAAGACTTAGTAGGAAAGGTGGACAATACTTTTATGGGCATCAGGCCTTCAAGAATCTTGGAGAAGAAAAACTTAGACTCAAGATCACTCTTAAGATCAAGCTTCAGACACTGAAATATGTCCAAACAACATAGTCACAACAGCACAATGATCAAACCTACATCACCATGCAGCTAAAAAAACTCGACTGGATCCTCCATGCCTGAGCCAATCAGTGTAAGAGGGAAAAATATCACAAGGAAGATGACTAAAAATGGTCACGATACCACTGCAATCAAACCTACAATACAACAACATAACAACCTTGGATTGGATCCTCCATGCCCAAGTGTTTTAGCATAATTTTTACAAAGAGATGAAAAGAGGCTGACTTCTATTAATCTGAAAGTCTCAAATCCGATACATAACCAGAGAATAGCTCTGGCATCAAAACATTACAAAATAGGGAGCTCTTCTCAACCAGTTGATGACCTTAAAAAAATATCAAAATTATCTATTTCTACTCAGACCAGTCCACCTCTACCAGGAGTGTGACCTAGCTACTACATTCAAAGCCTTGTGTCTGAGTAGCCCCATTTCAGACTGCGCATGTATCCCTTTGTTAGACGCAATCTCATATTGGCATGGGTCTTCAGGAAAATCTTTCCACAGGGGTACCACGGGCTGACGGTTCAGTCCCCACGGCCAGGCCTTCCATGTCTTCCATTTACAGAGCAAGCTAAGTTTTCAACCACCAGCTCCACTTTCATTAACTTCCTTTTCTCAGGATTGAAACATGGATTAATTCCCAGGGGTGCTGCCACATGCTTCTCTTGGATAGAATGCTATAAAAACACATGATTTTGGGGCCTCTCAAAGGTGGTTTGGGTTCACACCACTTTTTAGACCACAATTCAACACCTTTCACCACATATTACTTTTGCCAAACCATGGTTTCCATTGTAGGATAGTTCAAGAGAAATATTGCCCAAGCATGTTGCATCCCCACAATGGAATGTGATCGTAAGTCTGGTCCTGATATACGATCTAAGTGCACCCGCTAGATTTAGCACCACTACCAAGCTTAATCGCCACCAACTTTAGGATCTACCAAAAGTGTTCCTTGGGATGGGGCGCTACTTTTGGCACTAAACAATAACAACTCTTGGAGGATGACCTGATGTGGAGGCCTGACGTCACCATGTTGATCTGTTGTGTATGGAGAGGTGACATGTGTCACTCTAAAATAGGAAGAAATCATGTCTAAAATGCTTGACATGAGTGACATGTGTCAGTGCTAGATGGATGTTATGTGTCTATGCCGACGACTGCCATGAACTTGGTGCTCCAGGGATTAGGTGCTAGCTCCTTTTCCTTTGGCACCTCTATGTGATTTTACCTGGAGCTAGTGATCTAATGACATGTGTCTTCTTGAATCGAACGACCGATAATTACTTTAGGTCTCTGGACTCTGGGAAAATCAAATCTCAAAATTCCTATGCCTTTAGCTACCTTTACCCGGAGCTATGGATTTGAAGACACGTGGCCCTCCTGAGATCGACGACTGAGATCCCTTTGTGGCTCTGGATTTTTGGAAAATCAAATCTCAAACCTGGGCTCCTAAGGGATTTTACCCAGAGTCGTAGATCTGATGACGCATGGCCCTTTTGAGATTGACAGTTGAGATCCCCTTCGGGACTCCGGGACTTTGGGCCTTCGGGAGGAATTGTCACTAAGATCAATGGATCCCTACTGAGTTTGAGATCAATTGTCCACGATTGCTTTGGGAGTTTGGGCTTCGGCTCTCCGGAAGTTCTATGCACTTCTCACTTCAAAAAATCCCGAAGCAATTTCCCCAAACACTAGGATCAGCTGCCACCCGTCCACTTTAATATCGATGGCTTGCGATTGCATCGAGACTTCGACTCATGCTCTCTTCGGGCCTTTTTCTCCAGTGCTATACTTTGTACAAATTTTAATATTTCGAACGCTCGTGAGCCGCTAATATGAACTCCACATGGAATTCCCAACGTTGAAAGTTGAACCTGCCTTTTTGCTTGATTCAAGTCCAGAACGAACCGCTCTAAGTGTCACGCTTTGAGCCTGAAACTACGGCCTATGTAAACAAATACTTGGATGACTGGATAGGGGTTGGGAAAATAAGGAGATCGAGGCACTTCAAACACGGAGGGGGGCAAACGAAAATGATTTTACAAGACGAAGGGGGGAAAACTTAAGAATTGGTCTGTGAAAGGGGAGAGACAGGGAAAAACACAGACTTAGGTAGAAACCACAAACCCACAGGACTTTGACAAGTTTTTGTGATAATAGTACCCAACATTAAAGTTGGTTTGTAGGTTACCAATGTCGTTTGTTTTATCAGTCGAAAAAATTTACAGAGTGCTAACATTCTGGCGCCGTTGTCGGGGATTGAAAGTGAAATCTTCCCTAGGAAAAGAATGACCTAAAGCTTCAGATTTGATTCCTGACGGTGATAGTGAATCAAATGCCTTATTGTTTGAGAATAAGTCTACCCTGGAAACTCTATTATAAAGAGACCAGTACCATAAAGTAGTTTGAGCTACAAATACTAGCTCCCAAGAGAATTCATACCAAGAGAAACCCAGACCCAGAAGCAGTAATACCTGTGTCTGACCCTGAGAAGATCATACAAAAAGGAAAAGAAAGGCCAATAAGCCTAGTTTTGTGTCTAGAGAGATATATATCCTTGCACAAATATGGAGTGACAACCATTGAAGACCTTGATTTTGATTTGAAATTTGAGCAAACTCTGTTCAAAACTAAATCTGATTCTTGTTTGAATGAGATCACCTTTGATGAGAAGATGTTCCAAGTTAT
>SNQJ01S0216419.1:0-15481 GCA_010110895.2 Picea sitchensis | reverse complement strand
CATTATGAGACAAATCTATTTATGTTTTTTGAAAATCAAATTGTAATTACAACCAATTATATTATTTACAATGTTTTAAATTTGAATTCTATACTTTGAATTATGTACTTTCTTAATACAGTCCCAATGTGTGTTGTGTGCTCTATCATCATATGTGCATGCATACATGGTTGAACTTCTTCTTGTTGAAAATATCTATTGACATTATCATCGTTTCTTTCTTCAATATTTGCACGTTCTTGTTTCTTTCTCCAATAATGTTCTTTCCTTTGTTCGTTTTGGCGAGTATCATCTCGAGTACGATCAAATTTTCTCTTGTGTGAACTTTTTTTTCCCATGAATTTTATAGTTATCTATAAAAGATATGTTCAACAAAGACTTCACCTTGAAAAAATGCTCAACATTTATCTTTCAACATATAAATTGTTATTCCAATAAAAACTTGAACAAACATCAATTACCTTATTCAACAAAAACAAAAAAGATGATTTGAAACTTTGTTTAGGTGCTCTAGAAAACAATCATGTATCGATATCAATCCTCGGATTAAGCCTATGGAACAGAGGGAAGAAATAAAGAAAGAAAAGAATACAGATGCAATCAGTAATAAAAATGCTTTGAAATCCCTATCCCTGAGCTCATATATGTCCGTCCATCCGATGAATTGTGTTAAATGTGTTTGAATGAAAGCGTATTTATATGATTTGGCACGAAATGAAATGATACGATGTGTCTTTTCATTTTTTCTGACTAATGGAATTCGCTCAACATGCTTTCGATCGAAAGAAGGTTTTTTTGGCCGAAACCCTTGGAAACCGTTCAGTTTTGACAGTTTCCGTTAGATTTTAGTCTTTCGGCCAAAAGAATATTGTTTTGGCTCAAAGATTATTTCGGCCAAAAACATCAAATTGGGACTGAAAACAAAAACCAGAGAATTTCCCCAAGCTTACCTGAACTTCGGAGGTTACAGACTCCTGCAAATACTGAGAATTTGGTTTTGAAAATGACACCAGCATTTCCAAGATTGAATCTACTTTCAATTTCTATAATTTGTTTTCATTTTCATTATTTTAATATAATTTATTTTTTTTTATTTTTTTAAAAATCATTGCATAATATTTTCAGCAGACATTATGATTCGGTGAAATGAAATATTGGTATCTCTAAAAATATACAGTGAAAAATTTAGAAAAAATTATATTCATAATCCTTAAACTGTTATTTTCAAAAGGGTATATTAAGATTTTACTTTTAAGTAAAATTAAGATAGATACAAGGTGTAGAAAAACATGTGTTTAAAATCTGCAATGTTTTCATTTTGCTCAACTTCAAAAAAATTTAGAAATTATAATATTCATTTGTTAGATTCAAAATTATAGTCATAATAAAATACAGTCTCTGTAGATTGTTGCAGTATATTCTGTTTCTTAAAAACATAAGTTTAATAATAGATACATTGTTGTGGGAAAACATAACTCATTATCATTACTTTCATGTTTAAGGAACATACTGTTAAACAATTGTCAAATTGGCATATCAAATCTTGATAAAAAAAAAATGAAAAATAGTCATTGGAAAGCTAACAAAATTCTTCATAAGTTTTGTTTTTATGTAAAGTGAAATTTTAAATAAAAAAAATACTTTTGTATGATGGAAGTTGAAGAACTTGTGAAAATACATTTTTTTTTCTCATAAAACAAGCAAAAGTGTTACCCATCTTCATGATTTCACCCATCACCAAATGTGATTATTCTGCTCCTACATTTTGTTAACCTAGTCGACCAAATATTTTTTAATGTAATTATTCCTGAAAGTTGGGTGGCTTCAAACTTTTGTCTACACATGTTATGATGTTGTAATACTTTGTTTATTGATTCTTTTTTCATTGATATACAGTTTATAAACGAACTCGACTCGTTAGATTCTATATAGTATGTAACATTTTTACTTCGAATATATACATAGGTTATCTCATTAAATTATATAACGAGTTTTCTTTGGATTATACAATGTATTTTACTAAACTCTGTAACGATATTCCTTTTCAATATATGCATAAGGTATCGTGTGGAACTTTGTTTGAATATGTAATAATTCCTTTTCCCATTTATATATATTGAACCTTGGTTAATCGATATCAATTCCTATATTGTATCGTTCCTTTCTAGTTGTATATTGTTTTTCGATGAACCATGTCTCTTCCATATGGATTTCTCATCCAAAACAATCCCTAGATTATTAACTAGGTTTTTACGTATGAGTACTATTGATCTGTTATTTATAGTATGATTTTGTTCATAAATCAGAATAACTGTTAAATTGTCTTTTATAGTTTTCTATACGAAACATATAATATGCATCTATATCTCATATAACAAGCATTAAATTCTAATATTGTTCAAGTTATTTATGCTAGAGAATTTACCCCTAGAAATGTACAATAACACAGTAAACATTTAAATAAGCATATTCATTACAAGAAATAAAACCTTGAACTTTGGGGAAACCACTCATTGAAGACCTTGTTCCTCAATACCTTATACTAGAGTCTCTGTCAACCTCTGTCACCCCTGAGCCGAGTTTGGAATCCAAGGGGTTGCCTACGTGGCCCCTTGCAGAATTTTGAGCTCCAGCTTGTTGTGTATAATTTTTGTAAAATTTCGATGTCAACTCAGTTTGCACGTAGCTTATCTCAAACTATCCAATTATCCTCTTAGGAATGGTATCCCATTCCCTTTTCATGACTTATTTTATTTTTCCAAGGACTTGCGACACTTGTCTTGAGCCTATTGCTCACTTACCACCTGTCAGATTCAATTTTACACATGTTCACAGATTCTCCTATAAATATGGAATATGTCTTTTTGAAGTTGAGTTAACTCCTCATCTTGTCTCAGTCTACTTCCATTTGGAAAATCCCTTTGGATTCCTAACTCCCTCTTTAACAGTTTCTTCAACATGTGCCCCTTTTCCATGTGCGTTTATTTTCATAAAATAATAAGGTTTTACAATTCAATTTTGTTCAATTGACCAAATTGGATTTTCAGAAAAATAATCAAAATTCTAAATTAAAACAACAATATAAACAATAATTAAAAATCCAAGTTGTGGGATATCACATACACCCCCTTCCCTTTAGAACTTATCATCATTCTTGGTGATAACTAGTTTTTATCAATGCCATTCTAGAACATAAATGGATATGCTTCTCGCATATTACTTTACATGTCCCAAGTAGAATCTTATGGACTAAGGTGCTTCCATTGTACCTTTACATGTCCTACGGATCGATTCCAGAGTGTAATTTCCCTCTTTTCGAGAATAATATCTGTCTCTACTGGGAACTCACCCACGGTTTCCACCTGTATCATTTTCCAATCAACAACATGAGTAGGGTCATGTATAAAAACTTTCAATTATGAAACATGAAACACATCATGTACGTTTATCGTGGCTAGAAGTGCGAGTTGATAAGCTACAGGTCCTATTCGATCAAGTATCTCAAATGGACCATAATATCTAGGTGCTAACTTAGAATACCTGCTAAGTCGTAAATAACTCATTTTAGGTTTAACTCTAATATACACATGATCTCCAATATTGAACTCTGTTGGAGTCATTTTTGCATCAACATAATTTTTTTGCATGTCTTGAGATACTTCTAGGTTTTGTTGTACCTTTTTCACTATTAATTCGATGTCTTTTAACATATATGGTTCTATCATCAATCTATTAACATGATTACTCCATGAAACAAGTGTATTACATTTTCTGCCATATACAATTTCAAAAGAAAAAAGTTTTGTTGAAGCTTGATAATGATTATTATAAGCAAACTCAACTAAGTACAAATATTCTTCTCATTTAAATGTTAGTTCTTTCAGTTTGTAATCAAGCACATGAATTTAATGAACAAATTCTTGATGAACAAATATTCCCATTTAAATATGCTTATTTAAATTTTTATTGTGTTATTGTACAGCTTATTTAAATATGATTATCAAAAATATGCCCATTTAAATATGCTTATTTTAATATGATTATAAAAAATATGCCCATTTAAATATGCTTATTTAAATGTTTACATGAATGAGGTTGGGGAATTTGTCAGCCCAAAAGGTATTACGACAAATTTGTAATGTTTGTACCTTGTTGTAAATGTTGTTTTATAAATATATCCATCCTTTATCCTAACATGATGATAACCAGAACGTAAATCAATCTTAAAAAAGATTGTAGCTCCCCGTACTTGATCAAACAGATCATCGATACGAGCTAATGGGTATCTATTTTTAATAGACATTTTATTAAGTTGTCTATAATCAATACAGAGACATAATGTTCCATCTTTCTTTCTAACAAAAAGTATTGGTGCTCCCCATGGAGGCACACTTGGTCAGATATATTCCTTATCTATCAATTCTTTCAATTGACTTTTCAATTCATTTAATTCTAAGATATTCATCCTATAAGGAGATTTTGAAGCATGTATTGCTCCATGTATCAGGTCTATGGAGAAATATATTTCTCTTCTCGGAAGTAGTCTGGGAATATCCTCGAACACGTCCTGAAATTCCTGCAATAATGGAAAGTTAAGTAACTCATTATTTCTTTCCTCTTTTTCATTATAATTTATGTGTAAAACAAGTACTTTACACCCTTTTTGAATGCATCTTTTTACTTGTAAAGTTGTTATGTTTCTAATACTAACAGGTCTTGATACTCCTTTAATACTTATAATGTTACCTCTCTCATCTACAAAGGTAAATGTTTTATTGTAACAATCTAAGACCACCTTAAAATTTTCCATCCAATCCACAGTGATTAGCGCATCATAAGACCCTAAAGCTATTACATTTAAGTCTATTTATGTTCTTAATTCATTCATACCAAGTTCACAATTTTTAACAACATTTGTAATTCTCCTTTTTGTTCCTATAGCTAACTGTACTAACCAGGGCTTTTCAAATTTTTCTTTATGTAACTTACAGATTTCTACAACTCCTAGTGAAATATAACTCAAACTAGCACCTGGATCATTTAAAACAATAATTGGTTGGTTATGTATCATACCTTCAATTTCCACCATTGAAGTCCGATGATATGCATGTCGATTTTCCAAGGCTACGTTGATTTTTGGTGTAGACCTTGCTAGTTCACAACTGTAGTTGTTCTTGTACTTTTTGCACATTTTTATTGCCCTTCTTTCTAAGAGGACAATATATATAGTAATGAGGACCACTGCATTCCCAACATTTTACTCTATGATTTTGGGAAGATTCTTTATTGAAGAAGGTTGGTGGTTTGGTACCCTTATTTTCAGGTTGATTGAAAAGTTTATTCACTATAAACTTATTACCTCCTTGGAATCTCTTGTCGGCATTCTTGTTAGAGTAATATCCCCCTTTCTTCTTAGGGTCAAACCTCTCAACCTTTTTCACATTCCAATTCCTTGAATTCTCATTTTTATTTTTACACTGCTCAAAACAGATTTTGGCTTTCCTCATGGTTTCTTCCAATGTTTTTGGGTTATCAAACTCAATTTGATCTTTATAAGAACTAGGTAAGAAACTCAAAAATCATTGAATCTTTTGTTTTTCATCCACAATGTAAGGCACATAATGTAGCAAACTCAAAAAATTAGAGCATAAATCTTTCATTGTAATATTTCTCAGTTTTAGTTCATAGAAATCCTTGGATTTACCCTCATAATATTGTTCAGATATTGTTTCTTAAAATATCTCTTAAAGGTTTTCCAGGTGATTTCCCTTTCCTTAATATTTTTTAGTCTTTTTATATCATGCCACCATATGTCTTCTTTTTATGTCAGAATGTAGATAGTCATCTAAGCTTTAAGCTCGCTTGAATAATTATAGATTTGAAAATATTTTTGCATACCAGAGAGCCATGCCACTGCTTCCTTACCAGTCTCGACTTCCCCATTGAAGGTTGGTGGTTTAATTTTCTTAAATTCTCCCATGAATTCATCATGTTGTTTAGGTTTATTTTTTGTTCTTTGTTTAGGACTATAACTACTTTCAGTAGACATTTCTGTGTCTTTTGTATCCTTGTATACTAACTCTGGCTCATATTCAGGATACTCCAATTTTGTTTCTTTCTTCTTTGGTTGGGATATCTTAGAATTGCTAGAATTCTTCCCCTTATTTTTATCAATATTTTGATTGGATAATTTCTCCAACAGAATTGCATCTAGTTCCTCTTGAGTCTTTAGAATTCTTTTGTTATCTTCTCTCACTATTTTTAGCTCTTCTCTTAGATATGTTATTGTCTTTATAATTTATTAATTCTGATCATTATTCAGATCCACCTAGAGATTTCCATCACCTACATTCCCTTGTTCGGGATTCTCTTGATGATGTTATTCTACCTGAGCCTCAAGTACTTCTATAATTTTTCTGCAAAATCAATTTATTTTTCTTCCTAGAGGTAAGAATAAAATCAAGGCAAATTTAAATGTTAGATTTTTGTTATGATAAAGCCCATAAAAAGGTTGAGTGTTGTAACCTACAAATCTAATACAATTATGTCACAGACCTTAATTTCCAATTAAAAAAAATTGTATATAAATAACCATAATATTCTCTAATGGTTCTTTGTCATCATTATTGTCACATATAATTCTATTCATATCTTATGTATTTCTTTGTTTCCCTTATGATATGGAAATTTCATTATCTTTTCAACGTTTTGGTATGACGAGAAGCTCATAGTGACTACATACTTACACGGAAATACCTTTACAACCTATCATAGCTTGTCATGAAGTCTTATAGTTTAATAATGGAATTGTTCCATAGTCAACCTTATTGTTAACCCTTATGTGTCATATTTATATAAGTTATCCTAAGTCTTATTTCATTAAGACCAAGTATTTGATAACCTATAAAATATAATTGTTATCACTAAGTGGCGATCTCTATATATGTTCGTTGTTTCTTGAGTTCATGATGCATATGTGGTTGCTTGATGATTTGGTTGTTGGATATAGCCCTCTCCTTATGGCTATAGGTTTACTATTGGTACTATTTTGTTCTCATACTTATGATCCTTAACTCATTTCATACTATATGATTTTTAATATTTTTTTTATGGTATCTCTCATACATAAACATCATATTCATATATTAAGTAGATTACAATATTTATTAATCAACATATTTTGAAATGAGTTGTGATTGTAAGCCATACATACGTGTTACACCTATCCTTTGAAAAGAAGTCTCATTCTTAAGTATTTATTAGGGTGTTTTATGAGGTTTAAACTTGTGTTGTAGTAGCTATCTTAAAATAAAACTTCAACAACTTTTTGTCTTTAACCAACGCCCTCTATGGAGAATTTATCATCCAATGGTCCTGCATGCACCACATCTTGATGTTGCCATCTCGAGGAGGTTTATTCAGTTGATGTCCTAAAATATGTATACGTGTTGGTTTTTTATACCTCTAGGCATTAGGTTTTATTGTTGGATTATTTAGTTATCCAATCTCTCCCATACTTATCTCATTCCATATTCTTCACTTCTTTCCCTCGTCTCTATGTTCTTCCTGAGAGGTTTTCCCTTTTATGAGTTACATAGTGCAGGTCTAGTTACCCCATTCTCATTTTCGTTTCCTGGGGAATTTATTGGGTAAACGCTCCAGGCGTTCATAGCTTCCTCAATCTTGTTGTAAATATTTTCAAACACGGGTTGGCATCTTTAATTGGTAAGAAACTCCCATAGCCATTCGATTTTTCCTGTAACTATGGTGATAGCTTAACTTCATAATATTTCCTGAGTATTATCCTTCAAAATATTAGTTTGTAGTTGGAGTTGAACCTTATTCCACCAGCTATATCTCTTGTCGAACTTCTTGTTCTTATATATGTGTTTCCATATAATGTAATGATTGTAGGTTTTATAATCAATTGCAATAATCTTACTTCTGGATTTGTTTTTAGGGGGTTTTACCTTAACCTCTGGGGATTTCCATCGGTACCCATTAATCTAATGAGTTCAGTGGTCTGGGTTTACCATTACAGGGTCAATTGTTTTGTCATTTATTGTCTATGGTTGATGATTAAGACCATTCATCTTGTTTTGTTCCTCCTATACTTAGTTTAGGAATTCTGCTATGATATTTCCTGGAGGCGGTGTTCACACGGATCTTAGTAGTTACTTTAATTTACATTATGTACCTATCTTATAGTTTTACATTAAGTTTATTCATGGATATTATCTAATGATGGGCCCTTTCGATGTTGCGAACTGAAGAGTGCCATCAGTTAATCAATAACCCATAACATCCGTATGCGGTTTACTTGATGTAAGGAGATACATAGAAAGCACTTTTTCTCATCCATGGTAAAGATTATTTCTATTTGTATATGTAAATTTCATTCGATTAAATAATTTGTGTAGCTTGCTAACTTATTTTCTTATTCATTATGTAGGTACCGAGACAACGATTACCGTGGAACTCTGGAATACCCATGTACAAAAGGTATTTGAGTTTCAATACTTCTATGAGTTTAAATATGATATCACCCAAATGTCATTATTCTACTCCTACATTATGTTCAACTAGTCCATCAAATATTTTTTTAATGTAATTATTCCTGAAAGGCGGGTGGCTTCGAACTTTTGTTTACACGTGTTATGATGTTGTAATACTTTGTTTATTGATTCCTTTTTAATTAATATACATTTTTTAAATGGACTCCACTAGTTAGATTCTATACAATATGTAAAATTTTCTCTTAGAATATATATACATAGGGTATCTCGTTAAATTTTGTAATGGGTTTTCTTTGGATTATACAATGTATTTTACTAAACTTTGTAATGATATTACTTTTGAATATATGCATAAGGTATCGTTTGGAACTCTGTTTGAATCTATAATAATTCATTTACCCATTATATATATTTAACCTTGGTTAATCGATATCAATTCCTATTTTGTATCGTTCCTTTATAGTTGTGTATTGTATTTCAATGAACCATGTCTCTTCCATATGGATTTCTCATTCGAAACATCCCTAGATTATTAACTAGATTCTTACCTGTGAGTACTATTGATATATTAATGATAAGTATGATTTTTGTTAAATCCAGGAATAAGTATTAATTTTTTCTTTCTGCAGTTTTTCATAGTAAAGAAACATATAATATGCATATATATCTCGTATAATAAGCATTAAATTCTAATATTGTTCTAGTTATTTATGCGAGAGAATTTAGCCACAGAAATGTACAATAACATAGTAAACATTTAAATAAGCATATTCATCATAGGAAATAAAACCTGGAACTTTGGGGAAACCACATGTTGAAGACCTTGTTCCTCCCAACCTTAGACTAGAGTCTCTTTCAACCTTTGTTACCCCAAGATGAGTTCAGAATACAATGGGATGCCTACATGGCCTCTTGCAAAATATTGAGCTCAATCTTGTATGTATAATTTTTTGTAAATGTTTTGTGTCAAGTCAGTTTGTGCATAGATAATATCAAGCCATCCAATTCTCCTCTTAGGAATGGCATCCCATTCCCTTGACATGGCTTACTTTATTTTTCCTAGGACTTGCAACACTTGTCTTGAGCCTCCTTCTCACTGACCACCTATTAGATTCAATTTTACACATGTTCATAGATTCTCCTATAAATATGGAATATGTCTTTTTGAATTTGAGTTAACTCCACATCTTGTCTCGGTCTAGCCACTTGGCCGGCCCATTTGATTCTAACTCCCTCTTTAACCATTGCTTCAATGTGTACTTCACTTTTCCCACATGTGTTTATTTTCATAAAATAATAGGGTTTTACAATTCAATTTTGGCCAATTATTAATTGTCTTTTTGAAAAAAATGGTAAAATTCTAAATTAAAACAACAATAGAAATAATAATTAAAATACAAGTTGTGGGATATCACAACCTAACTGGACTCTTACACTAGGTGAACCTATGAATTTAATAAAAAAACATTTTGCATTCCAACATAATCTTACCATGCAGAGGGAACCACTAGAACAATCTTGTACTTAATAAATAGAATTTTAGTTTAAAATTTAATTTTGGAGTGTGTAGTGGAAGTGGTGACAACCCAACTTGTCACCATGTGGTTTATTATAAAATATAATGGGAAAATTGTAAATGCCACATGATATATGGAACAAAATGGATTTATAAGTAATTTTTACATTATAATAAAATATTCCCACGAGGGCATGTGGCACTACATGTGTTTCAATGTAGCTAATTGTAATTAATTAGTGCAAATTGGAGCGGAGCATTCTTCTTCTTATTAAGCATAGGTGAAAGTGATTACTTGACCACCCTTGTGGTTTCTCGTTTAGGGAGACATAGGATCCAAACATGCTGATTAGGGAATTATGGTTTGTTTCTATTAGTTGTGGGCTTTCAATATACCATATGTTACGCCTTACAGATCATTTTCAAAGTGCATTTAAGCCCTTGAGTCCTCATTTTGAGCTTCACATACTATGAAACTCTATTCCCCTCACACTGCTGGCAACGATTTCCTAAGGCAGAGTGGGACCACCACACTTTACATGGATATCAGAGCCTACCTACCATATTAGATTACCCGCCATCTTGCTTGTCTTCTAGAGTTAGTCACCTAGGATTCCATATGGTGGGGAGATCAGAGCCTACCCACGATATTAGAGCATTCCATGCATAGGCCCATTATAGTTACGCTCCCTTACCTCTCTACGGGGCAACCTTCCCACCTTTTTTTTCTAGAGAAGTTGAAAATCCCCACTTCAATCGGTCCCATATATGACATAGGTTTATGTTGTCAAGATGAAAAATTGGGCATATGTGGCCTTTATAATATTTAAATGCTTGAGGGAGGGGTGGTTTGATATTGTATATTTTGTTGGACGGATGCTAACATTTTTCTTGGTAGTCTTCCCAACATGGAGAGAGGGTTGATTTTGGATCTTGAGTACTAAACCCAAGAGATTAAATCCTTGAATTTTTAAGAGTGGAAATATTTTTGGATGGAAATATTATATTTCATGGTTCTATTTTGTGTTAAATGTCTTATCCTATGAGTAATTAAGGATCAATTCCTTAACATAGGAGGTATCTACTTAATGATTGGTTGATACATTTGGTGGTAGGAATTTGGCACATTGTAATCATATTTTTTAAACAACTTAGTTAATAATATTTGTGGCTAAATTAGGAGAGGGAATTGATTCCATGGAATCTCAACAAGATGTTTCATATCCAAGTTCATAGTTATAGCATCTATGATGTTATGCAAGTGTTTATGAAATGGATGTACTACATGGATATGTTTCTCGTTAATCATGCATTTAATTATTATATGTCAAATAGTATTTTCTTGTGTATAGAATATTCCATATACATCGTATTTATATTGGTTTTATGAACAATTTGGACCATATTAATGTGATCCATCATCAATATTAATGTGATTAATAATGAAGAAAATATGATCAAATGTCATTAATTAATATGAATTATAATTTAATTTAGCTAAAAATTGGTTGAGATTATTTTTTTCCAATTGCTATATATGAAACTTGATCACCATTTTGATAAAATTACTTAGTTTAAGCTTCTTGTACAAAAAAAAATTGATAAAGTTGGTTAAATGATTTTTTAACATATAAACTATAATTTGTTTTATTATATAATCATATCATATAGTTTTTTAATAATTATATTATACTTCATAGTTATATATGTGTGTGCATGTGTATATACATATATGTAATACACTATAAAGTTAGTTAAATCTATATATAAGTCAAAGTTCATTTTTTATAATAACAATAAAAATAATAATCTATTTTAAGGTCACAACCAAGCAGGATCTGAAGTGGGTGTATGAGGCCTCCTTGTTTGTGGAACAAGGGACCACATTTGAAAAAGTGATTTGATAGCTAAAGTCTATGGAGGTATACATACCCTACCTCTAAGTTGAACCTAAAACCTCCAAGGGCTTACATGTTCTTAACCATCCCAATCCACAAACATAGAGAATAATATATATATATATATATAAAAGAAAATATATATGAAATTAAAGGAACATAAAAAATTATACATAATATTTTTACTTGAGAGATTCACTATGCTTTCAATTTTGGGGTAAGCATCTTTGAGTTATTTTGGAGATTATGTAGCATGCATCAATGCAACATATAATCATCATTGGGATGTTACGCATTACTCAAATATATTTTTGAATGTGCTCATCTCTAACCCGTCGTAGAAGACATACTCCAAGTAATTCGTCATGAATTGACCATAAATGAAATAGAAGACATACTCCAAGTAATTCGTCATGAATTGACCATAAATGAAAGATTGCCACTTTAAAGTAATAGATGGACTAGATTCTAAAATTATTTATCCAATGTTTTAAAAGCACCTTCGCACACCTCAAACTTGTTCATAGTATCAAAACATAGATCCTAATCCCTTTTAAATTTGAATCATGAAAATATTTAACACGCAATGCTTAAAAAACAATCATTCATAAACAATTCTATTAATCATATAAAAAATCATTCATAAAAAATGCTATTGTAGATTACGCAGCATGCATCAATACAACATATAATCATCATTGGGATGTTACAAATTCCTCAAATAGAGTATGAGTGTGTTGGACCAATAGAAACGTTGGGAATAGTTCTTGTCATTGGTCAAGTTTGCATGCAACAACAACCATCAAGCTACCGTTTAGATGGCACCATTGAGTTTCTCTACGGGCGACCGTATCGGATGCATTTGATCTGGGATAGACTCGAGGATGAGGTGCTGGTAAAACCAGAAGCGATTCAATAAATGGAAGAAGAAGTATAAACGATACAAAAAAGGGGTGGAAGAAGCGCAATATCGACAGAAGGGTTTTTTCGATGTGCGTCGCGTGACCATAATTATGAAGGGCCTAATGGCTAACCATGCATCATTCCTTAAGGCATTGTGTGAATTTTATCATGTATCTATGTGCGACTTTAGGTCAGTGATCCTACGCATGTAATTGACTTGAGTTCTTGGTGGATTTTCGGCGAGGGTGCGCTCACGGTGGAGCCAATCCGATTTTTGGACCATCTCATTTGACAGATACAACGTCGAACTGTCGATCATGTCAAGGTCCGGTGGGAAAATTATAGTGCACACTCAGCTACCTAGGAGGACGGATATGATATGCATCAGTAGTTTCCATTTTTGTTTGATAGCTAGACATTTAGATATTTTCAGATACGATATTGGTACACTTGTATACTGTGAAACTTCGGGACGAAGTTTAAAACAAGAGTGGGTGTATGTAACATCCCACTCTTGCACACACCTGATGTGACTTATTCTTGAGGACACTTGCATGCAAGTGATATGGTTCATTATATGATTGTCTGATTCGCTTATGGATTTTGATGATATTGTGGATATGATGATATGTTATTTGATTATATATGTATTGACAGGTGCTATTGACTGGTTTTTCCTGAGT
Organism: Picea sitchensis; assembly: GCA_010110895.2. NCBI lineage: Eukaryota > Viridiplantae > Streptophyta > Pinopsida > Pinales > Pinaceae > Picea > Picea sitchensis. The sequence continues at coordinate 1,965 of SNQJ01S0216419.1, read as the reverse complement.
GTGCAAGACTCTTGACATCTTGAGGATGTCGATGGCATCGATGGACCTCCTTGGACTCCAGATCGAGTCAGGGAGTGGATTGTATATGGTTTGAGTATTTTTGTTATTGCATATGTGACATATGACTAGTATATTATGATGTTGTTTATGGATCGTTGACATGTTTCATTGATGGATGCAGGCTAAGGATTGCTTGCTAATCAGACTCACATTTGGAGTAAAGGGGTCATGCACAAAAACTAGAGATATTGAGGGAGAGGTGTGGTAGCATCCCTGCCACAGCCTACTAGCACTCACATCGTGGCTCAAACTGTAGGTTAACAATTACCTAGTTCGAGAGATCCACCATTTCGTGAGGGTAGACTAAGACAGACGCTCACGAATATTCTAAGGGGTACGCAATAAGGTAGGTTCTTTATTTCTTGTAATTCTTTAGTTTTCCACAAGGTCACCTAACAGAGTATTGACTCAAAGGGCTTGATGTCTACCAAAATCAGTGAAAAGGAGAGTGGCACCCTTGGATCACGTAGTGCATCTTGAAGGGCATATCGCATGAATGAAACATGAATGAAGGCGAGTGGCACCCTTGGAGAATGTAGTGCGTCTTGAAGGGAATGTTGTGGTTTTAACACTGGTGAGTCAATGAACCTAGGTACCTAAAAAACAATATCTCATTTGATTTGGTCAACCTTAAAATAAATGTTGTATGAGTAAAGTTTAATAATTATAAAATTTCTCTTGAAAACAATTTTTCTAAGCCTAATTGAAATTAGAGCATAGGTTTAGTTAGGGTATAAGGACTAAAACTAATTAATCAATAAATAAAGGGGGATGAAAAAAAATCAAATTTAAAAATTAAGGGAGAAAGCATTTATCCAAAAATTTAATTACTCGATATGTGCAAAACTTGTTAATTTAAAACTTAGACCAAAAAGGGGAAACTTAAATACAAAAGGAATGTGGAACATAGAAGGGAATCTAGTCTAGAGAACTTTCCAAATTTGAACTCAATTAAGATTTAAGAAAGGAGTCATGCATTAAGGGAATGTGAGGGAATAAAGGGACATCAAGGAGCATTTTTAGGACCACTTTTAGGTGGGTGAGGGAAATTGGAAAATTAATTTAATTAATTAAATGAATTTTTGGTGCAACTAAGGGATCAGGTGACAAGTGTACGGAGGAAAATATTCCTAATAAAATTTGAATAAAAGAATTAAAGGTGCATTTTGGAAACTAGTCACTAGAAGAACTTTATAAAATAAGTGGCAGAGGAGGGGAATGGATCCCCGACCGGTATGTGTAAGGTTATGCTGCCATAATTTTTCTTAACTGATTTTTCTTGTGGGAGTTGGAATGCCCAGCTCGAAAAGGGAGTGGTAGTTCGACCTTGAAAGGCGAAATGGGAGCTATATTTTTCTCTAGTTTTTGTGTGTGTGGCCCCTTTGCAGCTCGGGGGCTCAGGTAGAAGAAAAGTACCCCTAGCGTTGGTTGGTAGGTACCAATGAGGTCTCAGCGGTTAGCAAGTAGGAGATAGACGGAGCGCAAGTGTAGGACAACCACTTCAGATTCTGCGCCTTTGGTTACAGTAAGCCATTTAAAATTTCGCATTGTAATTCAGTTAAAGATTTTGCATATGGTTTTATATGTTAATGAAATGTGTAACATATTTTTGGAACTGGATGTGTGTATGGATCGGTAAACTTTTATTGTGTTTCAATTATAATGAGATTGGGTTATAAACGTAGCAGGTTGCTATCTAAATTTTAGAAGAACCCGGACACCGAAATTCTTAGTTTTCGGTTGTGGTTTTGTTTAGCTTCGGGTATTCATGAAGTTTATCGTTCTCACGGTTGCTTCGCAATTTATCCCATTTCTCTGCATTGACCTGGGAATGCCCCCCCTCCCCCAGTCTTAGCTTCTTAATTCTCTGCGTTGGGGTCTCTTTCAACACAAGGACATGTTTTA
>SNQJ01S0216418.1:0-11786 GCA_010110895.2 Picea sitchensis | reverse complement strand
CTATATTTTAGGGGATAATATTCCACCTGGAGAATATTCTCTTTCATTTGACACTTCAGTTTGACTAGTTGAGTTGAGTTTAGATGTTGCATTGGTTTTGTCACCATGCAACATTGGGATCATCACCAACTATTGCACACTTGCCTTAGGATCACCACCATACTGGCGCATTACCCTTGATTTCCTGATTTAACTCCTCACTACTCTCTGTTCAGTCAGTTAACTGAAGACTAGTTGACTAGTTAACTCAATTAGGTGGCAGGTCACTCTCGTAACTGCCCGAGAGACTAGACTAGGTGGTAGTTCACTCTCGTAACTACTGGTGTGTGTCTAGATCACTCTAGACCACCACTATGGTGCATTATTTACTCATGTATCCTATATCTATTGTAAATTATTCACTCTTTGAGTGCAGACTACGGTTAATGAAAATTCTTTCATTATTTCTCTCCTTCTTCTTCTTTTTCAAATTCTCTCTAAAAATGTGTGTATTATTGTTTAGATAGATCTATTCTGTGCAGGTTCAACACATTTACACATAGCACTATTTTACCATCTCTCTTCCCCTTCATATTACACAATTCAAAGAAGTGAACCCCCTTATTTGCAATTCAATCCATTAGGATGTTACAGTGCCTCCTAGGGATCCAATGCTACTCATAAAAACATATCAATGCTAGAAACTCCAATGGGAAATATTTTCACAACTTCTAACAATCTCATGCACATAGAAATCCATTCTCTATTGGAAAACTCCAACAGTTTCTACTCCCAATTAGCCATGGCTAACTACCCTAGAAATTGGTTTCCCATGCCAAAACCTAGACTAAGAGTGATAAAGAATGGATGAAATGAAGAGAAAAATGAAGTTACCAAATATGAAGTAACCATGATTGGCTAACCCCCTTAAATGCCCAAAATAGGGTTTATATAATTGACATGCCAAGGCATAACGTGGTCTCCCCAAGAAGCTCACATGACCCTTTTTTTTCCCACTAAATCAAGGATGGGTAAAAATAAAATCGTGGAATCATATCCCCTTATAACTCATGTCCTTGTCCATTTTGCAGCCAACAACGTATTTTTATTATTAATATTCAAAGTATTACATTTTTTTATGCTCTCCAAGATTTTCAACTTTACAGGCACTCTGACCTTTCATAAATAAACAAAATACATCATTCATCTAGGGAATAAAAAATGGGGTATTACACAAACATATTTTCCAAAATTACAATACCCTTGGGCATAGTGTGAGATTTGTTTTTGGTTGATTTCCATTTGTCTTCTTCCAAAGTTGCTTGAAATTCATTTTCATTAATAGTTAAATTCTTGAAATTCTCCGCAATTGTGAGAAATTCCAAGATCTATTCATCACCTTCAAAAAATTCCAATTAGGAATGTTATCTAGTGTAGAGGGTTTATAACAAAACTCAATCATGAATCTACTAGCTTCAAAATATTCTAATGGAGAGAGTCTAGAAGTGGTAGTAGCTAATGAATCTACCACTAGATTCTTGGCCTGTAGGACAACTGTAATATTAAAGAAGTTAAAATTATCAATCAACCTATGAACTTCCTATTGGTGATTCGTCAAATGAGGCAAATTGAAGTGTATTGTATTTTTAATTTCTTTGACTATAATATCAGAATCTCCAAGCAATCTGATTTTTTTTGTTATTTTTAGATCAATGGATTTTTTAAGAACGTGTACCAATGCCTCATATTCAATGGTGTTGTTTCTACAATAAAATTCTAAACTACAAGAAATAAAATTGTGTGTACCCCTCATATCAATCAACAAATAGCCATCCCTGACTCCCTCTCGAGATTTGGAACCGTAAAAAAATATAGTCCATATATCAGGGGTATATTTAAAATCTTTTTTTTTTTTGTCTAGATTGTGAGAAGAATCAAAATTCACATAATTTACAAATTTGGTGTTACTTCCCATATCGTGACAATTATCTTCTTGTAAATTCAATTCAAATTGCTATGTTTCAAGCACATCAGAAACTTCAGCTACAAATTTACCAATGTTAGAGTCCAAAGGATAATTACCAAGAATTGAGAATTCTGAGGATGAAGGTTCATTGGTTGCCTCAAGATCTGTTGGAATATGTAATTATGACTTGTGTGGTATTGTTGGAATGTATTAATTTGGAAGGTAATAATTTCTACTCTTATGTAAAAAAATTATCCCACATGCATTATGATGTAATATACTTTTGTTTCCATTCATTATATAAATAGGTGAAATTACATTTATCCCACATGTATTTTGGGATGTAATTCCTCCATACCTCTTGGTATATAATAGAGGTAAGGGATACCCATGAGGGACATTGAAATGAAGGATCACATAGTGATAATATACATTGGAATGATGTGAAGATGGACTATGATGTATGGGATCTCAAGTGTAAGATTGAAGATTTCTGAAGAAGAAAGAAGACAATACCTTCTCGTGGGTGTTTCCCCATTTTGGGGTTTTACCATATATATCTGTTGTACTCTCCTTTTTCTCTTATCTCTTTATTATTTTTATTGTATGTTGGTGTATGGATAGGAGGCTAGAATAGTAAGGTTCTATTGTTTAATATTGGTGTATGTTTATTCATATGTCTCAATATTCTAACATGGTATCAAAGCATGTTACTATACTCGACCTCCTTCAATAATTTTTTTAACAACAAAATTTTCTTTATATTTATTTGGGCTCTCCTTATTTTGTAGTTTTGTCGTCAAATCTAGTAGCCATTAAGGATTATATTTATATATAGTCATTTTGTTACAATATTGCGATTTGTTTCTCAAAACCCTAACCCTTGTTTTTCAAATTTCTCACATTTATGTGTATTTTTTTTTTAAATATGATGTCACCATTGTCTCTGGGAGAGAAAGATACCATAGGATTTGGGTATACCTACCATGAAAATATCTATAATTTGATGAATCTTATGGTCGGAAACTACTCTGATAAGAACATATTTCAATTCACCATTTACCTTAACCTCCGATCTATCAAACTGAATGATGTGTGTTGAACATTTCATAGGAGTATCATTCAAATTTTTGCACACAAAGTATGAAATCATATTAGAAGAAGTGTATGAATCCACTAAACAATTATGCACATTGTGATTGAATATCTCAAATGTTAGTAAGAAAGGAGTCGTCAAAGATTTATATTTTTTACCCATAAGTGCAACATTGATTGTTGCTTTCTACATATTGTAACCTATGTTTTATTAATAGTTTTGCCAACAATTAAAGGTTGTATATATTCATTTTTCAAAATTTTCAACAACAACTTGCATTGTTGTCAAATCTTACATATGTCGAGTATTAAAATATTTGATTTAATCTTCTTAAGATATTTGACAACATTGTATTCCATAATCTCTAAACAGTTTTATTCATTCATTCTTTTGTCATTGCTTCCAATACCACTTTGTATTTAACCATAAATAACATCTTTAATAATGTGGAAGACAAAATGGATCATCTCCTACAATAGAGAGTTTATGAGATTCTTTGACATTATGGAGATTTGTATATTGGTCAAATATGATCAACCATTTATATTAGGATAAATGAACATATGTATGATGCCTATCATAATAGCACCATAAAACTAATATTGCTAAATTTTCTATCTAGCCACACCAAACACCACCTTTTCTTTGATCAAACCAAAATTCTATCTAAAACTCAACAATACTCCACCAAATTTATCAAAGAACTTATTAAGATTGAGAAGCACCTTGATATCGTAAATTGCAAAGGTGATTACACACTCACCCTAACTTAGCATATGATTGTTAACCACCTTCATAATCGTTAATAACTCTCTTTTAAAATTTCCTTCTCTTGCACTCCTCATTAACCCATTTTTCCATGTCCTTCAAAGCTTTTGTAATTATTCACAATACCCTTCCACTTGCACTCCTCATTAACCCATTTTTCCATGTCCTTCAAAGATTTTGTAATTATTCACAATACCCTTCCACTGTTCTCTTCCTTTTTTTCCTTTTTTTTTTTGAGTCAAAGTTGTTCATTTTACTTATTATTTTTTTCCTATCTTTTATTTACTTTTATGCTTCTCTTAGTTTCTTTCCTATGCAATTTTATTTTATTCATTCATTTATTATTTTCAATTATTTTGTCTTATTTCCTAAACACTTTTCTTATGATACCCCTATTCTCACTTGGCCTTTTCTCCTTTTTCCTTAATGCCTTAAATCCTCATTAATCGTAATGTCTCCTGTACCTCTTGTTTGTTTTTTCCATATCTCTTCTATTCTATTTTTCTTTTTCTTTTTTCTTTTTTACTTAGATTTTTATTTCCTTCTTTTTTTTTTCTTTTTTTTTCTTTTAATTAAATATTTTCCCTTGCTCCTTCACAAATTTTCTATGTTCTAATTCTTATATCCTCAATATTTAAGTCTAGCTTCCCCTAAATTTTTTTACTATGAACTTTGCAGTTAAAGAACCTCTTCCCTATTATTTTTTATTCATTAAATCCTTAGAGATCAAATCATTTTCTTTACTTGAGGTTGGAATATTCATTTCCCTTATTATTATGAGCATTTTAGGATGATTTTGACATTTTTTTTTTTAATTAGTTTATTTTATTAATAAATAAATGGATGTTACACATACATGGACAGTGAGGATTAATATAATTATTATCAAAAACATCACGTGGTTGTCAAATATGATGCATAAGTAAAGTAAAAAATGAGCCCATGGCATTTAGAATCTATAAGACATATTTCCTTAATGTCTATCAACATAACATAACTAGCAATAGAACTACCTAGCATATAAGACAAAGAAATTGGTATTAAGAGTAAATTTTTCATAAAAATCCTAAAACAGAGCAAGTCGAAAGCTTAACATGAACATGCTTGTCCAAGGCAATGGGTTGGAGGGAGTTCCATATTATTTTACTCCTTCAACAACATCCAACCTTTAATGGTCTTTCCTAGCTTCTTCTTCTTCTCCCCACCCTTTGCATTAGAAGTGAGGATGGTAGTGATTAACACATTATATGTTTCCTCCATTTGGTCTATTTTTTAAAAATTGTGTTAGTATTTTGCCTTCCTAAGTTACATGCCACCATTTATTTGACATGTCAATAGAGGTATTTTGGCATAATTTGATTTCTACCCTTGAATTCCCTAGGTATATATTAGTTTACCCACCTCTTCATCCACTACTGAATCACGAGTTTTTTCTTTTTTCTGCTCTATTCTATCCTTCAGGAGTTGTACTTAGTTCATTATTTTCTATGAATATTTCCTTTGATAGCCTTGTTAAATGTCCACTACTTTTGATCCTGCATGTTTTATTCCTAGAAGAAGAGCCAATTGGTGGCCTCTAAGAATGACTTACTTCCATGATCCATATGGATGTCAGTGGCCTCCCACCTATTCCAACTGGTTCAATCTGGCAATTTTCGAGTTTGGTAGTTTTTTTCCTAGTTTTCGGGTCCCTGACTTGTGGGGTCGTTTTGAGGCTCTAAACATCGTTTTTAAGGCTAGCCATAGTTGGAAATTACCTCATATAGAACTTTCCAACAGGCTATCATGCACCTAAAACGAAGATCGTATGAAAACATTATGACCCCAGGAAGTTGATGTACTAACTTACCCAAACGGGGCCCAAATGACTTTTGGTGGTTTATCTCCTAGGGTTAGGTTTTTGGATGTCTAGGGTTTTTTACATTCCCGTTTATTGTAAAAAGGCCTTCAGAGCCTCATTATAATCATCTTCTTGTGACTGAGTGCAACTATCACATCTCTTCTCAGAGATAAGCCGCCACCATTCCAACAAGCTTGTTTTCTATTGCATTTTATAGTTTCAACTTATTTCCTTATTGAATATAAAACTGGTTTTACTGTATCTCTGTTATTCTGTGTTAAACATATTTTAGTAATATGTATTCATTTCATTCTTTTCATAAAATCTAGACCAGTGGTATCAAAGCAGTCTTCTCCTTGTCTTCTTAATGCATGTCCCCAACGAGGTTAAGGTACAAATAATTAGGTCTCGAGGTTGTTTCTCTTGAGGACAAAATCTCTCGCATGCCTAAACTACCTCTCATGGAAAAAGAAAATAAATAGGATAGGACAAGAGATCCTTTCAAAATGATGCTCGAGGAATCCCTCACGCAACAGAGGAACGAGATGATGGATAGTTTCACGTAAATCCTTCGGCGACTACCAACAGGTGACGCATCTTCCTCGAGTGGAGGCACCTCCCCCTTCAAGGTACAAATCTACTATATTTGAAGGTCAAATAGACACAGATGTTGTAGACAAGTGGTTGAATCTACTAGAAGGGTATTTTTCCGTCCATAAATTTTCAATTAGAGAAAAAATTACTTTTGTGATTCTCAAAGTTGTTCCACATGTCAAAGATTGGTGGGAAACTTTCTTTGAGCAAAAGGAAACATAGTAAGCCCTATTATTTACAGTCACAACCACCTAGGAATCATTCAAGGATGTTATTAAGAAACAATACTACCTTGTCATAATTTATGATGACTTGTATACCAAATGGACCACACTACGGCAAGAAAGAGACCAAGTAGTGCCAGATTTCACAAATATCTTCCATACCCTGTGCACCAAGCTAGGTATCAAAGATTCAGAGTGACATTTGGTGCTCAAGTATCATGGTGCTCTACATAGATACATCCAAACTGAAATGGAATTTCTGGACATCTCATTCTTGGGCTTAGCCTATCGATGTGTCATCAAAATCAAGTAGAAGCTCAAACAAAAGTCATGACAATTTGGGCCTTGGAACCCCTCGCAGAAAAACCCAGGAAAGGGAAACCCCAACCTACAAAAAAAAGGACAGAGCAAAGATGGACAGTATTAGGACAACCAGTCCAAACCGCAAGTAAAGAAGGACACCAGAAAGACAAAGAAGGATATCGAGAAGTGGTACGACTTCCATAAGAGCCCTTGGCATAAAACTATTGATTTCCGCTCAAAGTAGTCGTTGGTGTCTGAAGTGAAAGAATCTAAATTAGATGTGGGTTTTGAATATGAGTCAGAACCAGAAAGGGGAAGATAGATCATTGATGTGGAACCCAGTGCCATCATTGCTACCACCAAGCTCCAGCCTGCTGAACCAGATGAGCCAGAATAAGGCGAGCACCTTTTCCATTCACAAATGTGGGTAAAAGGCACCCTGCTACACTTCATCGTTGATAGTGGTAGCCAGAAGAACCTCATCTCAGCAGAGGCCATCAAGCGGTTGGCCATGCCGACAACGCCGCACCCACATCCTTACACCATTGGATGGCTCCACCAAAGAAGCGATCTCTGTGTCAAAAAACAGTGTCGACTGTCATATGACATCAAGCCCTTCAAAGACAAGGTATTGTGTGATGTTTCTCCTCTCAAAGTTTGTAATGTTATTTTGCACCAACCTTATTTATGGAAATGTCATGTTGTATATGAGTCTAGGCCTCGTAGTGTTATTATTTCTTTGTCATGTTGTATATGAGTCTAGGGCCTACAGAGTAAGTTATTATTTCTTTGAATAGGAAATTGTAAAGAATACCTAAGGCAGTCTCTCCAGTGCTACTTCCTTGATCTCTGCCAGGAAATGTAGGAAGGTCATCTCTTAAACTGGGAAATTTGTCTTCGTCTTGATTCAATCTCAAAGTAAGCAAAATAACACAGCCACATCCAGGGCCTCCGCAACTGATCTCTCCACACAATAGAAGAAAGTGGATAAGGTCATGGAAGAATACTCATATATCTTCTCCTCTCCTATTGGGGTACCTCTGCACTGCTAGGTCAAGCATCCCATTGATCTGACCCTAGGCACATTTCTACCCAATGGTCTAGTCTACCGCCACTCTTTGTTAGAAAATGAGGAGATCAATAGGTAGATCCAAGAACTTCTCCACAAGGGGCACATCCGTCCCATCTCATCTCCTTGTGGGATCCCAATCGTACTGGTGCAGAATAAAGACAAGACCTGGTGACTCTGCATTGATTATCGGGCCCTGAATAAAATCGCAGTCTAGAACCGGTACCTAATTCCCTGAATCGACGACCTCCTTGATCAACTCACGGGGAACAAATACTTCAGTAAGATTGATTTGAATTCTGGCTACCACCAATTCCCAATAGAACAGATAGATGTATGGAAGAACACCTTCAATTCAAAAGAAGGTCTTTTTGAATGGTTGGTCATGCCCTTTGGTTTGACAAATGCTCCAACAAATTTTATGAGGATGATGGATGATATCCTGTGACCTTTCACCGGTAATTTTGTAGTGGTGTATCTGGATGGAATCCTCATCTACAACGAGACTTGGGTGGAACAATTGAAACATATTTAGTAGGTTTTTCACACCCTACGACAACACAAACGATATGAAAACTTGGAAAAATTCTCCTTCGGCATGGAAAGGGTCCATTACTTAGGCTACATCATTGATCAACATGGTGTGCATGTGGATCTAGCCAAGATCCAGGTAATCTGTGACTGGCCAGCCCCAACTGCACTCACTGAGCTTCAGAGCTTCTTGGGACTCACCAATTTCTATCGCAGGTTCATGTTGGGATTCTATCATATTTCATGGGCCCTCATCAAAGTAATCAAGGGTGGTGGTAAGGAAACATTTGTGTGGGGCTTGTCACAACAACAATCCTTCGATGACTTGAAGTGGTTTTTGTGCTCATCCCCAATAATTTCATTACCAGACCTACAACATCCCTTTGAGATTGAGACAGATGCTTCAGACTATGTTGTGGGCGCCATTCTCACTCAACACAGCCACCCTGTGGCATATCATAGTGAGACACTATCAGATGTTGTTTGTAAGTACACTACTTATGAAAAATAAATGTACTCCATTGTGCAAGCCTACCGCCAGTGGAGACATTACATTATGGGGAAGGAGACAATCATCCACACTGATCACAAGCCACTATAGTTCATAAAGACCCAAGGAAAATTGCAGAATGACCACCATTAGAAGTGGTCCACATACTTACAGCAGTTCCACCTCAACATCAAGTATAAAACAGGAAGTACCAATCGAGTTGTTGATTTCCTCAGTCAACCTCCAGTCACGACACTCACCACAGTGCTAAAATCTTACAACCATGAGACCTCCAAATGGCCCCATCTGTATGAGACAGACCCTGAATTCTCCACCACCTACCAAATGTTGGGAGAAAACTCAGTGGTCTCTAATTTCCATCTTCAGGATGGGTTGTTGTGTTGTCTCGGCCATCTCTGCATTCCATCAAGCGAGCGGGCAAAGATAATTTGGGAATATTACTACAATCAAGTGGTAGGACACTTTGGCATCAAAAAGAGAGTAGCAGTGATGCAAAAACATTTCTACTGGCTAAAACTTCGACAGGACGTCGACAAGTATATCAGGTCTTGCACCACCTTGCGCTATTGCCAAAACAACCACTAAGAAACATGTCCTGTACACCCCTCTTCTTACTCTTGACAAGCCATGGGAATCCATCTCAATGGACTATATGTTGGGCCTCATGTCCACCGAGAGGGGCAATGACTGTGATTTTGTGATTTTTGATCGCTTTTCCAAGATGGTGATTTTGGCTGCCTACAAGAAGAACATCACCACAAAGGCCACTACCAGGCTCTTCTTTGAACGCGTCTGGGTACACTTTTGGATCCCACAAACCATTATCTTAGATCAGGAAAGAGGGTTCCTGAAAACATTCTGGTCAAGCCTCTAGTCACTACTGGATACCAAGCTTACCAAATCCACTTCCTTCCACCCCCAGACAGAAGGCCAAATTGAGGTCGTCAATCGGATGATTTTACATATCATGCACATGTAAAATTTCAAGAACCCCCGCACATGGGATGAGAGTCTTCCCTATGTCCAACATAGCTGCAAATGAGCCTTGCATAGCTCAATTGGCCACAACCCCTTTCAGGTGGGATTGGGATTCCAACCATTAGGCCCCATGGATGTTGCACTACCCTTAGTGACCACCTTGATCGACTCATCCCTTGCTCCACCAGAAGCTGACAAAGCCACCTGATTCATTGAGTAGATCCAACAAATCCGCCAATAGGTTCAAGATATTTTACAAAATTCCAATGCCAAGTATAAGAAGCGCCATGATCAACACTGGGTGCCACATAAGTTTCAGGTGGGCGAAAACGATTGTTTGCACCTGCAGAAAGAATGCCTTATAGGGACCCATAGAAATATTTGCCCACTCTGGTATGGGCCATACACCATCACCAAGGCCGTGGGTGACAATTCTTTTGCACTCAACATTCCCCCTTTCCTTGACTTGCACTCAGTCTTCAACGTGGCTCTCCTTCGTCCATATTTACGACCATTATTGGACACCTCAGAGATAGCAGAGAAGTTGAAAACAATAGATCTCAAACCTGACTGTATGCAATAGGAATCCAATTATTAGATTGTGGACACACAGATCAAGGGCACCCGACAACAAAGGATCCAACTTTATCGAGTTTTCAAGGCAGGGCAGCTCCTGCACCAAGGAAAATGGCTCACCCGGGGCCAAATTCAACAGAACTTTCCTTATCTGATGGAGGAACTCAACAGAATGGAGACCATTGCTTCCTAAGTGGGGATTATTGATCCATATGTATTTTGGTGGCCTCCCAACTATTCCAACTGGTTCATTTTGGAAGTTTTCGAGTTTGGCAATTTTTTTCCTAGTTTTCAGGTCCCTGACTTGCAAAACTGTTTTGATTCCCTAAAAAACGTTTTTAGGGCTCACCATAATAGGAAATGGCCTTTGATGGATAGAAACAAAATGTGTATTCCTTGGATAGACCTTTCCAATGCGATATCATGCACCTAAAATAGAGATCGTATGCAAAATTTACGACCCCGGGAAGTTGATGTACTAACTTACCCAAATGGGGCCCACATGACTTTTGGCGCTTCATCTCCTAGGGTTAGGTTTTTGGATTTCTAGGGTTTTTGACATTCCTGTTTATTGTAAAAAGGCCTTCAAAGCCTCATTGTAATCATATGCTTGCGAATGAGTGCAACTGTTACATCTCTTCTCAGAGATAAGCCGTTGCCATTCCAACAATCTTGTTTTTCACTGCATTTTACAGTTTCATCTTATTTCCTTATTGAATACAAAACCAGTTGTACTGTATCTTTGTTATTCTGTGTTAAACATATTTTAATAATCTATATTCATTTAGTTCTGATCATTAAATCCGGATCATTCCATGAATTTTTTTATGCCTTATGAGGCTCGTTGCTTCTCTTCTTATAATGGCATCCCTATTCTCAATGGGGGCATCATAAAATAGAGTTGGATGGGTTTAATACATGGATTCTTTAAAAAAATGTAGGTAAATCAGAGAGTGGAAGCAAACCAACACTATCACCTTTAGCCTTTTTCTCTTCTTGTTCACTATGTGTTTATGTTTCTAGTGTCAGGTCCAAACATACCAAAGAAGAATGGAATTGAAAGCATCAAACATTTGTTAATGTACTCTCATGCTTTGGATTATTTGCACCATCCACCTCCTCTCGTTGGATAATGACCTCCTCCTTTGCATTTTCATAAGGAGGGATTGTATTTCTTGTCATGGGACAATGACCCATTGTTAATGGATGGACAAACATTGGCCATTGCACCCTCATCAACCCATCCAAGGATGATTTTGACCTTCTATTATTTGTAACATCAAGTTATTCTTTCCCTCATTGTATAACTTTGTGTATTTGTGTGTTAAATAAATGTTTATCATTTCTTATA
>SNQJ01S0216417.1:7911-23393 GCA_010110895.2 Picea sitchensis | reverse complement strand
AGGAATCAGGTTTGAGTAGAGAGATATGAAGATAAGTTGTGACATTCAAAGTGAAATATTTCTGGCAAACAACCTGGCTTACTATTCTAAGACTAAGGACATTGATTTACAATACCATTTGATGAGAGAAATGGTGGAAAGAAACAAGGTATTTTTGGAGAAAGTAGACATGTTGAAAAACATAACAGACTCTTTGACCAAGTCTATGAGTGTTTTGAATTTCTCTTGGTGTAGAGAGGAAATGTTAATTGTTTCCCTGGGTCTATGAAAAAGAGTTCATAGGTATCTTGTTTTCAACAAATAAAAAAATAAGTAGAAGAATGTTGGGTTGTTATAATCTTTGTAGTGAAATTTTAGTCAAGGTGGATTGACTGACAGTCAAAGTCGAAGGAATCGAAAACAATTCGAAGGTCAAGGTGGTTCGACTAGGTAAAGGAAAGGTCAAATAAATTGACAGAAAGTTGAAGTTCGAGGTGGTTTGATTAGGTAAAGTTGAATTCAAAGACATCAACAACAAGTCGAAGAGGTCAACCAAAAAGAGGTTGATAGATGTGTTATCATCATGACAATTTTCGGATCATGATCCAAATTTAAGAAATTTGATGAAGAGTTATATCATTGTGGAAGCATGTTAGTTTGGAGGATCGAGCTATATCTAGCAGCATATGGAAAAATATAGCAGGGACGCGAAAGGTAGGACTCGGTAGACCATCGATCTTGAAGCAACCTGAATCAACAGCTGAAACTAATATCGACGATTGAAGCAGTGCGGGTCGGGTAAAAGTACCATGGTTTTATTAGTGGATGTGTGGCACCTCTAGAGGTACATATGGGCAAAAAGCGGTCCGCCTAAAACCACTTTCTCCTATCCCCGATATCCAATTTGATGGGACACGGTGGACCATAGATATTAGAGCGATCCAGATCAATGATTGATACTCATATCGGCGATTGAAGTAGCGCAAGGATTAATCATTTGAAGTAGCGCAAGGATTAATCATTTGAAGGCAGGCCAAGGAAAACTACCATGGTTTCAATTGTGGACGCATGGTGCTCTCATAGGGACATCGGGGTGAAAAGAGGCCTACCTAAAACAGCTTTATCCAATCCTCGATATCAAATAACGTATAAAAGGAGGTTCTCGGGTTCATTATTCTATAATTTTTCAAAGCACTCAAATGTTTGAAAAGTGGCTCAAAGCCTTCATTCAAACTTGAAAGTTCAACAGTGAATCAATTTCGCATATCCTTTTCCACTTAATAGGTCTTTATCATCATGGCTTCCAACCCTGTTATTTTTTCCATAAAAGAGAAAGATTCTGCCTCTAAAGAAGAATCCCTAATTGACAGGGATTCAGATATATTCAACACAGAAATTATAGTCCCACCCATTTTTGTGTCCAGGTCAAATTTGCTAGACAATGTCGGAAAGTGAGTACCCTTCCTCGAAGCAACTCAGGCCTCCATTACCCCTTACGTTGTATAAGTAGTCTTCCTTTCCCTGAGTTCGTAAGATGGTGTGCGGAGCAGTATTCATAGGTTGAAAGGGTCATTTTAAATAAATTAGGGTCAGAAGTCTTATGTGAAATAGACAGTCCATCCATTCGACACATCCTCAATATAACAGAGTCATCCCTCATAGTGTCATCTCCCTTCAAGGAAGATAAAATGATCACATTCTACTGAGAGTGTTCTCCTGAAGTTAAAACCCTATTTCTGCAAAGCATTGTTAAGCCTGAACACCACTCTAAGTGTCTGTTGTTGCCTTCCCATGTAAGTGTCATGGTCATTGAAGTCCAATGGGCTTGTTCTCTACTTAGTCAAATTTTGGGGTTGGAAAACGAAATATTTGTGGTAGAGGTCCTGTTAGGTTTCCTGTTGACCTTTTTCATGTCAGAGTCTAGTCAGTATGTAAGTACAAGTTTTGACAAATTCATCGATGAAAATATGCACCAACAACTGGTAAATTTCAAGTCATTGAGACATTTTAGATACTACATGCACCTGCTGAGAATGTTTTTGGAATCAAATAAGACCGAATTCTTGGAATTACAGTCTTATCTTCACCATTGTTATTTTTAATAATCGTAGAGGTTGTTGGTTATGTAGATGTAATTGGCTTTGTTTCAGTGCCTTCCCTTGGTGGATCCTTGTATTATGTCCCCTTCATAGATAAGTTTTCCAGAAATACATGGATATATTTCCTGAGAAAGAAATCAAACGTTTTAAATAAATTCAAAGAGTTTAAATATCTTGTAGAAAGCGAGACAGATAAGAAGATTAAGGTGTTGAGGACTAACAACATTGGTGAATTTTGTGGAAAATAATTTGATCAGTTATGAAATAATTTTTTCATAGAACGTCGAAATATGACACCATATACCCCCCCAAAAAAATGGATTTGCTGAAAGAATTAACAGAACATTGATGGACAAGGCAAGGAGCATGCTTAGTGGTGTTGGGCTCACACAAGAATCCTAGGAGAAGGCAGTTGACACTACAAAATATCTATTGAATATGTTTCATTCATCAGCACTAGTCGACACGACTCCACATGAGGTATGGTCTGGTGATAAGTGTTTGGTTTCACATATCAAAGTATTTGGTAGTGATCAATTTGTGCATGTTCCCAAGGAAAAGAGGAGCAAGATAGAATAGAAGGAATGCAAGTGTATTTTCATTGGATACAAAGAAGGAATGAAAGGATATAAGATATGAGATCTTTCATCAAGGATAATAGTGTATAGTCGAGATGTGGTCTTCATAGAAGTCAGAAGTAATTCTAAGCCTGAAGAAATTGTTCAGACCAGAATAATCCAGAGAAAGTGCAATTTGAACTGAGGAATAAATAAGATGATTCAGATGACTCGACTGAATCAGAAAAAGAGGTGGAACAACCAACCCTGGTTGTAAGGAGGTAAGAACGAATAAGAAAACTAGTCAAAAGGTATAGTTTGTTTGACTTTTTTTCCACATTCGTGTTAATTTACACCAACAATGATCCCAAGTTGATCGGGGTGGCAGTTGACTCAGTAGAGAGAAAACTATGGAAGGACACCATGGTCGAAGAGATGGAATCCTTGCACAAGAATGAGATGTGGGACTTAGTCAAATTACCTAGTGGAAGAAATCATGTGGATATTAAATGGGTATCCCAGAAGAAGATGAATGCCACAAGTCAAGTCGAGAAATTCAAAGCTTGACTTGTAGTGAAAGGATATTCCCAAGTCAAAGGAGTCGACTTCGGTGATATTTTCCTCCTATTGAAAAATTAACTTACATTAGAGTACTAATGTCTTTGGATGAAAATTTTGATCCGGAAATAGAATATATGGATGTAAATACAACATTCCTACATGGGGACCTAGAAGAAGAAATCAACATGAAACAACCTAAAGGATTTTTATTAAAGGGAAATAAATATTTAGTGTGCAAAATGAAAAGATCCATTTATGGTATAAATCAATCACCAAGGATGTGGTGCCAAATGTTCGACACATACAACCTTAGTTTGGAGTTTGTGAGAAGCAAAGTTGATCACTGCATATATTCCAAAGAAGAATGTGGGCATTTCATATATGTAGCATTGTATGACGATGACAAGTTGTTGATTGGAAACAACATGAATGTTATAAAGGAAGTGAAGAATAAGTTCTCCTCCAAGTTCAACATGAAGGATATAAATGTATCGAACTTCATTCTGGGAATGAATATCAAGAGAGATAAAGATATAAATCTCTAGTTGAACTAGAAGAAGTATATTGAAACAATCTTGAAACATTTCAACATGCAGGATTGAAAACTTGTGAAGGTGCCAATTCTTATGGGAGAAAGGTTAACAGCTAAACAGGTCCAAGGACATGGGAGGAAATAGAGGACATGGAACATGTTCCCTATGCAATTGTTGTTGATAGTCTATTGTATGGATTGGTCTGCACTTGACCAACATTTCCCATGTAGTGGGAGTGTTGAGTAGATAAATGTCGACACATGGGAAGGAGCACTGGAAAACTATCAAGAGAGTATTCAAGTATTTGTGTGGCACAAATGATTATGCTATGTGATACCAAGGAAATCCTGGAGGTGAAAGTGAAGTAAATGTACATGGCTTTGTTGATGTCGGCTGGGCTGGAGATATAGATCAACAAAGGTCGACCAGTGGATATGTGTTCAAAATGTTCAGTGGAGAAATCATATGGATGAGTAAGAAACATGAAGTCATAGCCTTGTCAATGACAGAAGTTGAATAAATGCCAGCCACTCATGGAAGTAAACAAGAAGTATGGATGTAAAGGTTGTGTTCAGGAATGAGGTTTGAGTAGAGAGATATGAAGATAAGTTGTGACATTCAAAGTGAAATATTTCTGGCAAACAACTCAGCTTACTATTCTAAGACTAAGCACATTGATTTACAATACCATTTGATGAGAGAAATGGTGGAAAGAAACAAGGTATGTTTGGAGAAAGTAGACATGTTGAAAAACATAATAGACTCTTTGACCAAGTCTGTGAATGTTTTGAAGTTTTCTTGGTACAGAGGGGAAATGTGAATTGTTTCCCTGGGTCTATGAACGAGAGTTCATAGGTATCTTGTTTTCAACAAATAAAAAAATAAGTAGAAGAATGTTGGGTTGTTATATTCTTTGTAGTGAAATTTTAGTCAAGGTGGATTGACTGACAGTCGAAGTCGAAGGAATCGAAAACAATTCGAAGGTTGAGGTGGTTCAACCGGGTAAAGAAAAAGTTGAATAAATTGACAGAAAGTTGAAGGTCAAGGTGGTTTGATCGGGTAAATTTGAAGTCAAAGACATCGACAACAAGTCAAAGAGGTCAACCAAAAATAGGTTGACAGGTGTGTTATCATCATGACAATTTTCGGATCATGATCCAAATTTAAGAAATTTGGCAAAGAGCTATATCATTGTGGAAGCATGTTAGTTTGGAGGATCGGGCTATATCCGGTGGCATATGAAAAAATATAGCAGAGACACGAAAGGTGGGACTCGATGGACTATCGATCTTGAAGTAGCCCGAATCAACGACTGAAACTAATATTGGAGATTGAAGTAGCATGAGCCAGGGAAAAGTACCATGGTTTTATTGGTGGACGTGTGGCACCTCCAGAGTTACATCGGGGCAAAAAGAGGTCTGCCTAAAACTAGTTTCTCCTATCCCCGATATCAAAGTTGATGGGACACGGTGGACTGTAGATATTAGAGCGATCCAGATCAATGGTTGAAACTCATATCGACAATTGAAGTAGCGCAAGGATTAATCATTCGAAGGCAGGCCAGGGAAAACTACTGTGGTTTGAATTGTGGATGCATGGTGCTCTCAGAGGGACATCAGGGCGAAAAGAGGTCTACTTAAAACCTCTTTCTCTAATCCCTGATATCAAAGAACGTATAAAAGGAGGTTCTCGGGTTCTTTATTATATAATTGTTCAAAGCACTCGAACATTTGAAAAGTGGCACAAACCCTTCATTCAAACTTGAAATCTCAACAGTGAACCAATGTCGCATATCCTTTGTTGCTTAACAGGTATTTATCATCATGGATGCCAACCCTGTTGTTTCATCCATAAATGAGAAAGATTCTGCCTCTAAAGAAGAATCCCTAATTGACAGGGATTCAGATATATTTGACATAGAAATTACAGTCTCACCCATTTCTGTGTCTAGATCAAATTTGATAGACAATGTCGGAAAGCGAGTACCCTTCCTCAAATCATCTCATGCCTCCATTATTGCTTATGTCGTATAAGTAGTCTTCCCTTTCCCTTAGTTCATAAAATGGTGTGTGGAGCAGTATTCACAGGTAGAAAGGGTCATTTTAAATAAATTAGGGTCAAAAGTCTTATGTGAAATAGACAGTCCATCCATTCGACACACCCTCAATATAAAAGAGTCATCCCTCATAGTGTCAGATCCCTTCGAGGAAGAGAAAATTATCACATTCTACCGAGAGTGTTCTCCTGAAGTTAAAACCCTATTTCTACAAACCATTGTTAAGCCTGAACACCACTCCGAGAGTCTTTCATTGCCTGCCCATGTAAGTGTCATGGTCATCGAAGTCCAGTGGGATTCTTCTTTACTTAGTCAAATTTTGGGGTTGGACAGTGACATATTTGTGGTAGAGGTCATGTTAGGTTTCATGTTGACCTTTTTCATGTTAGAGTCTAGTCAGTATGTAAGTATAAGTTTTGACAAATTCATCATTGAAAATATGCACCAACAGCTAGTAAATTTCAATTCATTGAGACATTTCAGATACTACATGCACCTCCTAAGAATGTTTTTGGAATCAAATAAGACCGAATTCTTGGAAGTACAGCCTTATCTTCACCATGCATATTTTCATAAACAAGATCATGTCGAGGGTGTACAATCTTATCTTTAGCTCAGACTTACCAAGGGTTTTGAAAGAGATGAAAAGTTTTTTACAACCAAATATAGAGAACAAAGTAGGATATTGGATGTTGTTCACACAATCTACTGTGATATGGGTGTATGGATATAAAGAAGGACCTTATCTTCTACCATTCTTTTTTACTCCTAGAATTTTTTATCTAGATCTCATTAGACAAAGGATCATTTCAGAAACATAACACTTTCTGAAAGCACACAAGGCATCTAATTTAAAATTTCCTTTCATGGTAGGACCCTTCCTGGTAAAAAACAAATCTTGTTTACCCTAGATCCAAGACAAAGTCAATGAATTCAGATTTACACAATCATAAGGAAGGAAATATGACCCACACAAGATCATATCAATAAGAAGGCTGATGAGAAAATTGGGCCCTTATGGGCATGAGCATGTTGAAGGATTTGATAAACTGGCTAATCTGGAAACATGTATAGATATGGAGGTCATTTTTCACCATGATCATATAAAACCAATAGATTCTACTCCCTAGCAGATCCAGACATAGAAATATTTTGCAAGATTGATCGTTAAATCCCCAAAGATGAGTGTTTATAATAAGAGGAGTAGTTCGGAGGCACTGGGTGCCAGTAGTTAGAAAGATGCTCCCAAGAAAATGAATATTACACCATCCTCTCAAGTGGTTGACCTAGAAGAAGAAGAACCTAAAGAGAAAATGAGCTTGAAGATGGTGGAAAGTGCAACCAAGAACGAGGAGGCTGGTGCAAAAAGAATGCCACAGAGTGAAAGTAGTTCGAGGGTTTTCAGCAGCAGAAAACATATATTTAACAAGACACCAGGGGCAGTTTATCAGTCCAAAGAAGACTTAATGAAACAGTATGTTGTGAAAGGAAGTATGGAAAATAGTGAAATAAGAGACTTGTTGCCTGAAGTAGCGATGATCTCCTAGCATAAGAATTCACTGCTCTCAGTCAGAGATGTGGAAATAAAGACAATGAATAGAGAAATAAAAGATGATGACAAGGTGTCTGAAATCAAGATGCACTATGAGAATATTGGATCCCTAGACAAATCAAAGTTTCACAGGAATGCCAGTGACATGTTGTATACATAATACCTAAGTTTGAGTCTAAAAGTTTCGAGACTGACAACACATGCACCCAAATTAGATGGACAATTGAAGAAGGAAAAAGCATCTAGTAAGGCCTTGCAAACATAGGTCAAAATATTGGAATCTGAAGGCCCTCAAGGAGTAAAGGCTTATTTAGATGAGAAGGATAAGATAATCCAAGGTCTAAAGAATAAGTTAAGGATGTCCCCTACTGAACATCCACAGGAAGCAGAGCTATATGCTCTAGAGCAAGAGAAGGAAACATTCAGACAAGAAGCACTGAATTACAAAGCTAAAGTGTTGCAGTTGGAAAAGGAAAAGGAAAATTGGCTACAAGGACAAGTAGCAACATCAGATATGGTTGTCATTATACCTGCTAATACAGAAGGTGGATCAACTAATGATGGCTTGGTTCAAGCTATGTATAAAGTGAGTTTGCAGAAAGGGGAAATCAAAGGCCTTAGAAAATATGAAATAGGAAATGAAAATAAAAGATGAAAACATGGCTCCACTCCAAAGAGAAAATCAAGATTTGCAAGAGAGGGTAAGAAAGATGAAAATGAGGTTGAAAGGTAAAACATTGTTACAGGGAGATAAACATGTGATATGGGATGCTATTGCTGCAGAGGATACTAAATTCAGGGTTTATCTGAATTTTATAAATCACAAAAACAACGTGGTTGCCACGACTCAGAGAAGATGCACCGTTGTTAATGAAGTATTAGCCAAGAAACCCTCAGAATGGGCCCAAAATGATATTGATTTGCTAAATTTTGTGCCCACTGCTGATCTTCAGACTACTGGGGTGAAGGATAAGACTTTGTTGATTATTTGGGCCAGGAGGATTATCGCCAATCACAACCTGCTCAGATCGGTTCAGAAAAAAGATATGCAAATGGAGCACAATATACAGGAGTTCAGGGACACGTTTGAACAATTATTTGTCAAGGGCCTCCCACCATTTTGGGATGGAAAAGGCTCATTATAAAATCAAGAAGAATACAACTCTCTCCCCATTCATTGTAGGATGGACCATTCCAAATTTGAAGCTATGGAGGAAAGTCTGAAAGGCCCAAGTCTGGTAGAGTATTTGGTCACAGACTTTGAAATTTTGAATCAATTTAAAACAGTGAAAATTGGCTTGCCGATTATGTCATATGCCACGTGCATTGACCTAAATATTCTAATTAAGGAGATGATGGATTACGAGATTCTGTCTGATTCACAATGGAAGGAAATCATGCTATTGGGCAAGACAAAATGCATTTTTCCCAGGACCAGTAAGTAACCTGCAGATGTCACCAAACCAGTGAGTTCAATAGAAGATCAGGATAGGCCAGATGTCGCGAAGGAAGTTGAGCAGTTAGAGAGATTTGTTCCTAGTTTTGTAATGTTTTTTGAGTAATCATTGTAAATCGACTCATATACCGAGACTGTCAGTTGAAATTACTATAATTAGTTTTAGAAGCTGAAACGTTTTAGTTTCATCCATTGTAATTAGATTATATAAATGTTGGGGCATTTGAAAGAATTAATGTTGGAAGAAGTGTAAGGGCACATTTTGGTTGCTGTGAACTCTATTGTAATTTTCTAGAGATGAATTGAATATATATGCAGAACCTTTTGAAATCTCTATGAAAAGATTATAATGGTGGTGATATAAGCTTTGTCTTTCTTCATTGTATGTGTTTCCTGTGATCTTTGTTTCCATTCGCATTTTCTTTTGTTTAAATTGGAGAGTTAGAAGCCCAGAATTCATCTTATGATTCTCTTGGCTTAAGCAATTTAAACTATGTGATTTTCTTCTTAGCTAATTCATAATTCATTTATGTAATGCTATGATGCAATTATTTGTTTCTCTTTCCTCTTACCACTCTAATTAAATTCAAGTTACAACTCAGATTCATTGCCTCATTTATCCTTTCCCCTCTAGAGAGTTATACCAGTTGATCATTGTTTTCATTCACTTTCATAATTGTGACTCCATAGCTCTGTGTGTTCCTCCCCTTCATTGCCAACAACTTTATTAAAAACCCCCAAAACAAACCAAATCTAGCCACCAATTTCTAAAGAAATATCAAGTGACATGAGAGAGCCCTCTCTGAGTTGAGAAGGCTAGTTCTTCATCTCTAAAGTTGGTTGAAATAGATACCTCTGTCATTTTTCTATCAGCCAAACAAAATTTACAGAGTGCTAACATTCTGGTGCCGTTGTCGGGGACGAAATTGAAAAAACTTCCCTGGGAAAACAACTTAAAGATTTAGTTTGATCCTTGAGGGTGATAGTGGATCAAATACCTTATTGGATGAGATTATTTTTACCGTAGTGACTTCGTTACTCAGAGACCAGTTGCACCACACCGTGTGAGATATAAATCCTGGCTCCTAAGAAAATCCACACCTGGATTAATCCAAACCTAGAAACTGCAATCCCTGTGTCTGACCCTGAAAAGATTGTACGTAAAACAAAAGAAAATTCGATAACCCCAGTGTTGTGCCCAGACCAATATTTTTCTTTGTCGAAGGACGAAGTGACTAGCATTGAATACCTTGAGTTTGACATGAAATTTGAACAATCCTTGTTCAAAACTAAATATGAATCTTGTTTGAACGAGACCATCTTTGACGAAAAGAGATTCCAAGATTTAATTCTAGCTGCATCCTCCAGGCCTTTAGTGATCCCCTCTCATAACCAATAACCATATTTTCTCCCCTCATACTTCCTGCTCAACTACATCATTTTCCTCAAGATTACAATCTAGGGATCAAACTATATGATGTTGAAGGTAACATATCAGCCCAAAAACCTCTAGACTGGTTTAATGATTTCATAGACTTGGAAGAAGTGGACTATGAAAATGTGAATATGTGTTTGTTTACACAAAGCCTTGCATGGGATGTGAGGAAGTGGTTTGAAGCCCTTCCAACAAGTAGTATCATAGATTTCAAAGCCTTTGAAACAAGCTTCCTTGCAAAATGGGGGGATAAGAAAAATCCCCTTCAGTTGTTGACCCAGTACAACAATATGAAGAGGTCACTTGATGAAACGGTGCAGGATTTTTCGGCTAGATTCATGAAGGTATATAATGTTATTCCTGATGAAGTAAAACCCCCTCCTAGGGATGTTCAGCTAAAATATGTTGATTCTTTTGAAAGTGACTTTGCTTTATTCTTAAGAGAACGAAGGTCTACCACATTGGATGATATGATAATTGATTCCATAGAGGTGGACGTGAACCTAATGGCTTCAGGGAAGATGAAAAATAATGTTGGTAGAGACACAAACATAGCTCAGGATAAAGCATAGCCTTTGACATCACAAACATCAGAGGAAAGATTTGAAGCAATGATGAGAAACATGGAGCGGATGATGGAAATAATGGCTCTAGGAAATAAGCCTAACCCCATAGAATAGGCTGATGGTTCACCCAAAAATCCAAGAAGACAAGCTATTCCATAGATTAGGAAAAGAGAGAAAACAAATCAAGGAAATCAGGCCAATCAAACAGATCAGGCGAATCAGGGAAACCAGGCAAATCAGGGAAACCAAGGGAATCAGCGGGAACATCAAATCAGGCTTCCTTTCCAAAATAATTATGTGAATGAGGATTATGATGGATATTTTGAAGACAACATGAACTTCTATGATGATAAATAAATAGAGGTATTTTTTACCAAAGAAGAACATGACCAGTTCATGGATGCAAGTGAGATATTTTTGCAAGATGAAGAAGAAAGGGTATCAGTAGAAAGGGAATATTATGAGAATGGATTGCAAAACTCCATCATGCCATTCCAAAGGAATTATAACCTTCAAAATCAAAAAGTACCTCCAAACCCTCCAAGGGGTAACCCTCCAAAGGGAAATCCCACCAAAGAAGCTCATAATAACATACCTTCTTCAAGTCATCCCAAAAACGATTCTATTGCAAAAGATGCAGTTGTGAAGGACTCCTTTGTGAAATATTCTACTACAAAGGATACCGTGGAAAAGGGGAAGCAAAAAGAAGAACCCCACAAGATATTATTGACTAGGAAAGAAATGGTCACCAAAGAGGTAGAAAAAACTCCATCCTCTTTTGATTTCGAGATGGCTAAGATAAAAATTTTGATACCATTTAATGAATTGATTAAGAATAATGAGTACAAAAATCAGATCATCAAGATGCTTAAGATGGGAAAAACCTATGACACCCTGAACATACAAGATGATCATCCAACCATCTTATTCGGGCCAAGAGTAGAAGAAAGCAGTGAGAATGAAGAAGTTCCCCCTTTTTATGTCAGTTTGAAGATCCATGACATGAATCTACACAATGCTATGCTAGATTCTGGAGCATCTCACAACCTGATGCCCAAAGTGGTCATGGACCAATTGGCCTCGATGTCATAGGACCTTATAAATATATGTTCTCCTTTGATTCAAGAAAAGTGAAATGCCTTAGCATGATCAAAGATCTAGTGGTGTATTTGGCACAAATCCCAACAAAGAATATGATTATGGATGTAGTGGTCACTAATATCCCTCCAAATTTCGACATGCTATTGTCTAGATCATGTGTTGAAAATGTTTAAGGAACTCTCCAGATGGATATGTCATATGCTACTATTCTTGTCTTCGGTCAAGACAAACAACTGTACAGAGAAGTTTTGCTTAAATAAATGGTCAACAACAAATCACAACCTAGCAATCATCCTATCTATTCGATGGAAACTGATTTGGGATCCTCTATTTTCTTTAATGACATGTGTTCTGAAGAAAAATAAATAGAATTTGTTGTGGCTAACCAATATGGGACTGACCAGCAAATAAAAGAGTTTTCAAAGCAGCAAGATGATGCAGAGAACCAGATTTGGAAGATGAATTTCGATGGAGATGTCTGCAGAGAAGGATCTGGAGCTAGCGTATGGATCAACCACCCCAAAGGAGACTCAAAATTATGTTCCTACAATATTTTCTTTGAATTCACTAATAACATGGCCGAATATGAATCCTTAATATTGGGGTTGAAATATTTAGAAGAACTAGGTGCCAAAATAATTGTTGTACATGGAGATTCTGAGCTAATCATAAATCAAATCAAAGGTATCTACCAAGAAAAACAACCCAGATTAAGGGCTTATAAGAATCTGGTACTATAACTCCTTGAGAAATTTCCACAATGCAATCTTTCAGCAATTGCAAGAGAATAGAATCAAGTTGTTGATGCTCTGGCCACTTCAACAACAGTTTTTAAAGTTCCAATTTTCCCTGAAAAAAGATACAAGGTGGAGGTGAAGTATAGGCTAGTAGTACCAGACAATGTGAAACATTGGCAAGTCTTCGAGAATGATAAACAGATAGAAATATTCCTCAAAATGGAGAACGAGTTCAAAAATTTGAACATTGATGATGAATATCGTGATGATGAGGTAGATGCAACCGCTTTCACGAAAGAAGGATATTTTGACAATCCGATTGTTGTTAGAGATATCATTCAGCTAAAGAATAATATCATCCCCAAGGGCATGGTACCATTAGAGAAAATTGTTCATAACAATGACGTAGCCAAAAGTCCGAAGATCACAGTAAATGAAGGGGATGTGGAAGATTGCAATATTGGGACTCCAGAGGATCCAAAGATCGTGAATATGTCTAGAAAGCTCAACCCTGAAGTCAAATAGAGGTATGTCAAATTAATTAAAGAATTCCCTGATGTTTTTTCTTGGAGCTATGATGATCTAGAAGTCTATGATACCGGTATAATCTAGCATGTTATCCCAATTAAAGAAGATCACAAGCCATTCAAACAGAAATTAAGAAGAATAAACCCTTTGTTGTTACCATTGATAGAAAAGGAAGTAAAGAAACTATTTGAAGAAAAAATCATATTGTCCCTAAGGTTTTACAAATGGGTGGAAAATCTGGTACTAGTCCGGAAAAAGAGTGGAGAAATTAGGCTGTGTGTAGACTTCAGGAATCCAAATAAGGTGTCTCTCAAGGAAAACTATCCATTGCCTAAAATGGATCACATTTTACATAAGGTAGTTGGATCTCAAAATATGTCAATGCTAGATGGTTTCTCTGGGTATAATCGGATTATGGTGCACCTTGAGGACTAGGAAAATACTGCATTTACTACACCATGGGGGAGATTTATGTATGCCAAGATGTCGTTTGGGATTATGAATGCAGGAGAAACATTTCAAAGAGCTCTGGATATAGATTTTGCTAACGAAAAAGATAAATTCATTGTTATATACCTTGATGACATCACTGTGTATTCTGCCTCAGATGAAGAACACCTCAAGCATCTCATAAGGGCGTTTGAAAAATGCAGGAAACTTGGCATATCACTAAATCCAAAAAAGTCAATTTTTTCCATGGAATAAGGAAATCTCTTAGGACACATTATTTCTAAGGAAGGGATAAAGGTGGACCCAACAGAGTTGAAGGGATATTGAAAATCGACATACCCAGAAGAAAAAATGAGGTACAATCTTTCCTGGGGAAAGTGAACTTTTTGAGAAGGTTTATCCAAAATTTAGTTGAAATTATAAAATACATCACCAACATGCTCAAAAAGGGAAATGAAATAAAATGGATTCCTAAAGAAAGAAATTCCTTTGAAGACATCAAGGTGGCATTGACAAAGGCTCCTGTATTGTCTAGTCCAATTTTTGAGAAAGATTTCATATTGTTCTCCTTCACCTCAGAACACACAATTGCAGGTGTACTACTCCAAAAAGATGACCAGAATTTTGAGAAGCCCATAGCATACTACAGTAAGACATTAAGAGATTCTCCTTTGAAATATGACATAATGGAGAAGCACGCATATGCTCTGGTCAAATACTTGAAATAATTCAGAGTCTACATTCTACATTTTCACACCACTGCTTATGTTCCTAGTAGCTCAGTAAAAGACATCTTGACTCAGCCCGATCCTAAAGGAAAGAGGGGAAAATGGATTGCAGTACTATTAGAATACGATCTTGAGATCAAACCCATGAAGTTGATCAAAGGGAAAGGACTGGCAAGGTTGATGGCATAGACTAACTGTGAACTTTTGGGAATAAATTTCATTGTAGATCTGTCAGACAATGCAGATGAAGAGGTAAAGGTGACTCCACAAATATCCCAGAAATTTCTTGATTCCACATGGTATGCATATATCATCTTTGTGCTGAAAAATTTGCAGGCTCCTCCTGAATTTAGTAAGACAAAAGCCAGATTTTTAAAATTGAAGGCAACAAAATTTTGTATAGTGAATGAATTGCTATAATAGAAATATCCAGGAGGAATGTTATTGATTTGTTTAATAGAAGAAGAAGCATAGAGAACCATCAGGGAGTTCCATAAGGGTGACTGTGGAGGTCATCATTGTTGGAAGACAACTGTGCACAAGATTTTGAGAGATGGATTTTATTGGCCTAGTATTTTTCCCGATGTTTATAAATAAATTTCAAAGTTCCATGAATGTCAAATCTTCGAAGGGAAAGGAAAATTGTAGTCTCTACCTTTAAAACCCATTTCAGTGGAATCTCCTCTCAAACAGTGGGGCCTAGATTTCATAGGGGAAATACATCCACAATCCTCGACTCAACACAAATGGATCCTGACTACAACAAATTATTTTACTAAGTGGATTGAGGCAGTTCCCACCAGATAGGCTATAGATGATCTTATCATTCGATTCCTAGAAGACAATATTCTATCCAGATTTGGATGCCCGATCAAGATTATAACAGACAATGCAACGACTTTCAAGTCTAAAAAATTTGGAAAAATTTTGCAATGATTACAACATTACCCTGGGTCATTCCACGTCATACTACCCACAAGGAAACAGATTGGCTAAGTCTTCGAACAAAATTTTAGTCAGGATCATAAAAACATTGCTGCAAGACAATAAAAAAGCATGGCACAAAAATCTCATTCACGCATTATGGGCTAACATGATATCCCCAAAAATATCTATCGCCACATCTCCTTTCCAGATCGTTTAT
>SNQJ01S0216416.1:0-15482 GCA_010110895.2 Picea sitchensis | reverse complement strand
AACAAACTTATTAAAAAACTAAATATAATAAACAAAGAGATATGAAGAATAACAAAAATATCCAATGAACAATATCTTCTATTAAATAATGAAATAGGCTGAAACTGTAAAACTGCAGAACTGAAAACACTTGCTCGAATGGTGGTAGTTATCTCTAAGAAGAGATGTGGCTGATACATGCATCTGTATGAGAAGAAATGGATTAAAATGAGGCTCCAGAGACATTTTTGATATTACTCATGAATTCCAAAACCATAGACATCCAAAAACCTAACCCTAGAAGGTGAAACACCAAAAGTCATGTGGGCCCTATGGGTAAGTTGGTGTAATTTGGTATCTCAACTTCCAAGTCTCGTAACTTTTGCATACGACCTCTTTTTTAGGCACGTGATAGCCCATTGGAAAGTTATTTCAGAGAACTACAAATTCCACCATCAAACTTTGACTCGATCTACAGTTTGATTATGGAGAGCCAAAAAAACAACGTTTAGGGCCCCAAAACAGCCCTGGAAGTACAACAAGATGTGTTGACATGAAAACATACAAAATAAGCTAGTTGGATTAGGTGAGATGCCACCCGTATCCACCTGGAGGGTGTGTGTGGATTCATATATCCCTAGAAGTGTAGAACTCACAATTACAAAGCAGTACAGAAGAACGTGTTAAACAAAAACGGACACAAGGAGCCAGTTGGAATAGGTGGGTGGCCACCAATATCCACCTGGGTCAATCCTCCCCCCTTAGGAAGCAATGGTATCCATTTCTTTGAGTTTCCCCATGATGTGAGGAAAATTCTATTGGATTTGACCTCGGGTGAGCCACTTTCCTTGGTGTAGGAGTTTCCCTGCCTTGACAACCCGATAAAGTTGGATCCACTAATGGTGAGTGCCCTTGACCTGTGTGTGCACTATCTAATCAGTGGATGATTGTTCCATGCAGTCAGGGTTGATATCTATTGGTGTCATTTGTTTTGCGATCTTGGAGGTGTCCAATAATGGGGGAAAATATGGCTAAAGGAGGTCTGCATTGAATATTGTATGCAGACCAAGGAAGGGTGGAGTGTTGAGCTCAAAAGCATTGCTACCCACATCCTTGGTGATAGTGTAAAGCCCATAACAAAGTGGGAGAAGCTTCTAATGGGGCCCGGTGAGATGCTCCTTATGAAAATGTAACCAAACTTTGTTGCCAACTTGAAACTAGTGTGGTACCCGTGCTGATCATGGCACTGCTTTTACTTAGCATTGGATTTCTGCAAAATATTTTGGACCTGTTGTAGGATGTGCTAAATCCACTCAATGAATCTGGTGGCTTTGTCGATCATAGACTGATTAGGAGAAGATTTTGTCTTTGCGGTGGCAAGAGGAATTGAAACATCAATGGGTCCCAAGGGTTGGAATCCCAGACCCACCTGAAATGGGCTATGGCCGGTGGAAATATGGAGAGCCATGTTGTAACTGTGTTGGGTATATGGGAGAATCTCGTCCCATGTACGTGGATGCTTAGAATTGTACATGCGTAGGATGTTCATAACCATCTGATTGACGATCTTTGTTTATCAGTTTGGGGGTGGAAAGAAGTGGATTTTGTGAGATTGGTGTCCAACAGAGACCAGAGACTCGACCAAAAGGTGTTGAGGAACATGTTGTCTCAGTCAGAGATGATGGTCTGTAGTATCCCAAAGTTGACCCACAGTCATTCGAAGAAGAGCTTGGCAGTATCTATCACTGTGACTTTCTTCTTATAGGTTGTGAGGATGTCCATCTTCGAAAACCGATCAATGACCATAAACACGCAGTCATATCCTTTCTTGGTGGACGACACACTAGACATGTAGTCTACTGGGATGGATTCCTAAGGCTTCTCGGGAATAGGAATAGGGGTGTATAATCCTTGCTTCTTGATCGTGGGCCTGGAAATGGAATAGGGAGTGCAAGATATGATATATTTTCTTACGTCCTATCGAAGTTTTGGCCAATAAAAATGTTTCTGAAGAATGACCAAAGTTTTCTCTACGCAAAAATGTCATGCCACCCGACTGTAGTGGGCTTCCCAAATTAGCTTTGCACACTCGCTTGTAGGAACATGGAGATGACCTAGGTGGCATAAGAGTATGTCCTGAATGTGAAAATAAGTGACAATTGCACTTGTACCCAAGAGCTAGTATGTGATGGCGAAGTCTGGATCTTGCTAATAAAGTTGGGGCCACTCAGATGCTTCATGTCCACGGGAATGGAGCACAGTGGTGAGTGCATCCATAGTAGGTCGACTGAGGCAGTCAGCTACATGATTGGAGATATTTGTCTTATACTTTATGTTGAGATGGAACTGATGTAGGTAGTTGGACCACTTCTGATGGCGATCGTTCTGCAATTTCCCCTGTGTATGTATGAAATGTAGAGGCTTGTGATCAGTTTGTATGATCGTCTCTTTCCCCAAAACGTAATGTTTCCATTGGAAAAAAGTATGTACAATGCATTTCATTGTCATAGGTGGGTTGTTTCTTGACAGTATCGGAGAGTGTCTCACTATGGTATGCCACCGGATGCCCATGCTGAGTGAGAATTGTGCCCACAACATAGTCAACTACATCAGTCTCAATCTTGAATGATTGTTGCAGATCGGGCAAGGAGATTATTGGAGCTGAGCACAAGAGATACTTCAGATCATCGAATTCTCATTGTTTCTCCTTCCCCCACATGAACTTGGCCCTGCCACCTCCCTTGGTCACTTGGTTGAGGGTCCATGCAATATGGGAGAATCCCAACACGAACTGTCGGTAAAATTTGGCTAGTCCCAAAAATATTCGAAGCTCGGTTAGTTTGGTTAAGGTTGACTAGTCACATATGACTTGGAACTTAGCTGGATCAACATGTACCCCATGCTCATAAACAATGTAACCCAAGTACTGGACCCTGGTCATGCCAAAAGAGCATTTTTCCAAGTTGGCATAAAGCTTGTGTTGTTGCAGAGTGCTCAAAACCTGTTGAACATGTCGCATGTGCTCCTCCCATGTTCTGCTAAAGATGAGGATGTCATCCAAATATACTACCACAAAGGATTTGGTGAAGGGTCTCAATACATCATCCATCAACCTCATGAAAGTGGTTGGTGCATTTGTTAATCCAAATGGCATGACTAGCCATTCGTAGAGACCTTCTTTACACTTGAAGGTTGTCTTCCATACATCAGTCAGTTCGATGGGAACCTGGTGGTAGCAAGACTTTAGGTCAATATTGTTGAAGAACGTTTCCTCCTTGAGTTGGTCAAGAAGGTCATCAATCCTAGAAATGGGGTAGTGATTCTTGACTATGATTTTGTTTAAGGATCTATAATTAATGCAGAGTTGCCAAGTCTCGTCCTTATTATGCATGAGTGAAATCGGACTTCTGCAAGGGGAGGATATGGACCTGATGTACCCCTTTTGAATAAGCTCTTGTATGCCACACCTGATTTCGTCATTCTCCATCAGTGAGTATTTATATACTAGTCCATTAGGTAGAGGCGTGTCGGGGGTCAGATCAATTGGATGCTTGACTTGGCAATGTGTTGGTATCCCTGTAGGTGAGGTGAAGATGTCTCTGTATTCTTCCATGATCTCGTCCACTTGCTTCTACTGCAAAGAGAGGCATTGTGTAGAAGCCATGTATGTGGCAAATACCTTCTACTTACTGTGAGCACGATCACAAAGAAGACGAACTTCTCGGTATGTGAAATGACCTTACTGCATTGCTTAGCAGCGATTAAAGAAAAAGTAGTAGGTGGCGCTACCTCTGGGATCCTGTACAATTTTCTACCCAAAGTAATAATAACACTACAGGGTCTAGACTCATACACACCATGACGCTTCCACAAATATGGTTTTCCTAAAATAACATCATAAACTTCAAGGGGAGCAATATCACACAATACCTCATCTTTGAAAGGCTTGATGTCGTAGGGTAGATGGCACTCTTGGATCACACGAGGATCTCTTCCTTGGCGAATCCAACCGATGGTGTATGATTGCGGGTGCGATGTTGTTCACAGGTCCAGCTACTTGACGACTTCTACTGAAATCAGGTTCGTCTGACTACAATTGTCGATAATGAAATGAATCAGAGCCCCCTTGACCCACATCTGTGAGTGAAATATTTGTTCCCCTTCCTCTGGATCTTTTGGTTCGCTTGGAAGGACTTTGGTGGTAGCGACAGTGGCACTGGGTTAAACATTGATAATCCGCTTCGCTCCTTCAGGATTTGACTCAGAATCAGAATCAGCCTCTGACTCGGAATCCTTCAGCTTGACCACGAGGGACTTCTTGGAGCGGCATTCTTCGGTGTTGTGCCAAGGACTTTTATGGTACTCACACCATTTTCCTGTGTCCTTCTTTGTCTTCTCATTTCCCTTCTTGTGTTGTAGCTTGGACTGGTCATCTCGAGGGTGAACATCTCGAATTGGTCCATTGTTGTGTGGGTTGGGGATTCCTTTTCCCTGCTTCGGCTATGAAAGGTTTGCAGATCCAAACTCTCATCGTTTCTACTTAAATTTCCGCTCGATCATGATAGTGTATCTATAATTCGTTCCAAATGAGGTTATGTCCATGAAATCCATTTTGGTTTGAATGTATCTATGAAAAAAACTGCAGTATTTGAGAACCAGATGATGGTCAGAGTCTTTGATACCCAATTTGGTGTGTAGGGTATGGAAAATATTGGTGAAATATGGTACTGCCTGGTCCCTTTCTTGATGTAGGGTGGTCCATCTGGTGTACTGGCCCTCGTAGCTTCCAACAGGGTAGTATTTTCCTTTAATGGCATCCTGGAAGGAATCCCATGTATGGGCCACCACAAAAATTGTAGATTCCTCCACGACCCTTTGCTCAGAGTAAGTATCCCACCAATATTTAACATGGAGAACGACCTTGAGGAGTGAAAAAGAGATATTTTCCCTATTAGAAAAATTGTGGACCGAAAAATATCCTTCGAGCATATTCAACCATTTATCTACACAATCTGCATCTATCAGTCCTTCAAATAATGGAATATAAAAATTTACCTATACCTTGAAGGGGGTTTCATGGCCTCTTGATGAATATGCTTCTCCTGTGGGTAGTCGTCGAAGGATATGCGCAAATTTGTCCATCATTTCGTTCCTTTTTCGCACGAGGGCTTCCTCGAGCAAACTTTTAATAGGATCTTCTGCTCCATCATATTTATTTTCTTCCCCCATGGGTTGATTCCAGGCTCGGAGCGATCGATATTGTAATGGATCGATTGGTTCGAGTCCCAACTTCTTATACCCAGATCTTGTCGGGGACATGCACGAAGAAAAATAAATGAAGAGAAGACTTCTCTGATACCACTGATCTAGATTTAGGAGTGGAACAAACAGATTATCAGAATGAATACAATAAAAAAAAAGAGATATGAAGAATAACACAAATATCCAGTGAACAATATCTTCTATTAAATAATGAAATAGGTTGAAACCGGAAAACTGCAAAACTGAAAACACTTGCTCGAAGAGAAGAGATGTGGTTGCTATGCGCATATGTTTGAGTAGAAATGGATTACAATGAGGCTCTAGAGGCCTTTTTTATACTACTCATGAATGCCAAAACCCTAGAAGGTGAAACGTCAAAATTCATGTGGGCCCTATGGGTAAGTTGGTGTAATTTGGTATCTCAACTTCAAAGGGTCGTAACTTTTGCATATGACCTTCGTTTTAGGAGAGTGATATCCCGTTGGAAAGGTCTTTCAGAGAAATACACATTTTTCCATCAAAATCTAACTATGTCTATAGTTTGACTATGGAGGGCCAAAAAAACAATGTTTAGGGCCCCAAAATGGCCCTGGAAGTACAACAAGATGTGTTGACATGAAAACATACAAAATAATCTAGTTGGATTAGGAGAGAGTCCACCTGTATCCACCTTGAGGATGTGTGGGGATCCAGACAAACCCAGAAGAGTAGAACTCACAATTATAAAGCAATACAGAAGAACATGTTGAACAAAAATGGACACGAGGACCCAGTTGGAGTAGGTGGGTGGACACCAATATCCACCTGGATCAATCCTCCCCGCTTAGGAATCATTGGTATCCATTTCGTTGAGTTCTCCCATCAGGTGAGGAAACTTTTGTTGGATTTGGCCCCCGGTGGGCCACTTTCCTTGGCGTAGGAGTTTCCCTGCCTTGATAACCCAATAAAGTTGGATCCGCTGATGGTGAGTGCCCTTGACCTGTGTGTCCATTATCTGATTAGTGGATACTTTTTCCATGCAATTAGGGTTGAGATCTGTTGGTGTCAGTTGTTATTTGATCTCAGAGGTGTCCAATAATGGGGGAAAATATGGTTGAAGGAGGTCTACATTGAATACTGGATGCATACCAAGGAAGGGTGGAGTGTTGAGCTCAAAATAATTGCTACGCACAACCTTGGTGATAGTGTAAGGCCCATAACAAAGTGGGAGAAGCTTCTGATGGGGCTCGGTGAGATGCTCCTTCTATAAATGTAACCAGACTTTGTTGCCAACCTAAAACTAGTGTGGTACCATGTGTTGATCATGGCGTTGCTTGTACTTAGCATTGGATTTCTACAAAATCTCTTCGACCTGTTGGCAGATGTATTGAATCCTCTCAATGAATCTGGTGGCTTTGTCGATCACAGACTGATCAGGGGAAGAGTATGTATGTGTGGTGGCAAGAGGAAGTGCAACATCAATGGGTCCCAAGGGTTGGAATCCCAGACCCACCTAAAATGGGCTATGGTTGATGGAACTATGGAGAGACATGTTGTAATTGTCTTGGACATATGGGAGACTCTTGTCCCATGTACGTGGATGCTTATAATTGTACATGCGTAGGATGTGCACGATCATCTGATTGATGACCTATGTTTGGCCATTGGTTTGGGGGTGGAAAGCAGTGGATTTTGTGATCTTTGTGTCCAACAAAGACTAGAGACTCGCCCAAAAGGTCCTAAAGAAATTGTTGTCTCGGTCAGATATGATGGTCTGTGGTATCCCAAAGTGGACCCACACTCGTTCGAAGAAGATCTTGGCAGTATATATCTTTGTAAAAATCTTCTTATAGGTTGTGAGGATGGCCATCTTCGAAAACTGATCAACGACCACAAACACCTAGTCATTTCCTTTCTTGGTGGATGGAAAACCAGACTTGTAGTCCATTCAAATGGATTCCCAAGGATTCTCAAGAATAGGAAGAGGGGTGTATAATCCTTGATTCTTGAAGGTGGGCTTGGAAATGACACAGGAAGTGCAAGATATGATATATTTGTTGACGTTATGTAAAAGTTTTGGCCAATAAAAATGTTTCTGAAGAATGACCACATTTTTCTCTACGCCAAAATGTGCTTCCATGCTACTGTAGTGGGCTTCCCAAATTATATTTTCACGCTCGCTTATAGGAACATAGAGATGGACCCGGTGGCATAAGAGTTTGTCCTGAATGTGAAAATCAGTGACAGTTGTGCATGTACCCAAGAGATGATATGTGGTGGCCAAGTCTGGATCTTGTTGATAAAGTTGGGGCCACTCAAGTGCTTCATGTCCACAGGAATGGAGCACAATGGCAGTCAGAGACATGATTGGAGATACATGTCTTATACTTTATGTTGATATGTAACTATTGCAGGTAGGTGGACCACTTATGATGGCGGTTGTTCTGCAATTTCCCCTATGTCCTTATGAACTGGAGAGGCTTTTGATCAGTGTGTATGATCGTGTCTTTCCAGAGAATGTAATGTTTCCATTGGCGAAAGGATTGTATAATTGAATACATTTCCTTGTCATAGGTGGGGTATTTCCGGACAGTATTGGATAGTGTCTCACTATGGTATGCCATCAAATGCCCGTGCTGAGTGAGAACTGCGCCCACAGCATAGTCAGATGCATCAGTCTCAATCTCAAATGGTCATTGTAGATCAAGAAAGGAGAGTATTGGAGATGAGAACAAGCAATGCTTTAGATCATTGAATGCTCGTTGTTTCTCCTTCCCCCACATGAACTTGGCCCTGCCACCTCCCTTGGTCACCTGGCTGAGGGCCCATGCAATATGGGAGAATCCCAACATGAACCATTGGTAGAAGTTGGCTAGTCCCAAAAATCTTTGAAGCTCGGTCAGTGTGGTCAGGGCTAGCTAGTCACTGATG
Organism: Picea sitchensis; assembly: GCA_010110895.2. Lineage (NCBI taxonomy): Eukaryota > Viridiplantae > Streptophyta > Pinopsida > Pinales > Pinaceae > Picea > Picea sitchensis. The sequence goes on along the minus strand of SNQJ01S0216416.1, from coordinate 7,331 downwards.
AATTGGATCTTTGCTGGATGAACATGTACCCCATGCTCATCAACAATGTAGCCCAATTATTGGACCAAGTTCATGCCAAAAGAGCATTTTTCCAAGTTGGCATAAATCTTGTGCTACTGCAGAGTGCCCAAAACCTATTGAATATGTCGCATGTTCTCCTCCCACGTTCTTCTGAAGATGAGGATGTCATCTAAATATACTACCACAAAAGATTTTGTGAAGGGTATCAATACATAATCCATCAAACTCATGAAAGTGGTTGGTTCATTTGTTAATCCAAAGTGCATGACTAACCATCCGTAGAGACATTGTTTATACTTGAAGGTTGTCTTTCATACATCAGTTGGTTCGATGGGAACCTAGTAGTAGCCAGACTTTAGGTCAATCTTGATGAATAAATTTTACCCCTTGAGTTGGTCAAGAAAGTCATCAATCCTGGGAATGGGGTAGCAGTTCCTGACTGTGATTTTCTTTAAGGATTTGTAATCAATGCAAGGTCTCCAAGTCTCATCCTTCTTCTACACGAATACAATCAAGCTTCCACAAGGGGAGAAGTCGGGCCTTATGTGCCCCTTTTGAAGAATATCTTGGATCTGACGCCTGATTTTTTCATTCTCCATCATCGAGCGTTGATAGACTGTTCCATTAGGTAGAGGCACGCCGGGGGTCAGATCAATTGGATGCTTGACTTGGCAGTGTTTCGGTACTCATGTAGGTGAGGTGAATATGTCTTTGTATTCTTCCAAGATCTCGTCCACTTTCTTCTGCTACAAAGAGAGGCATTGTGTAGAAACCACGGATGTGGCAGCAACCTTTTTCTTACTGTGAGCATGGATCACAAAGAAGACGAACTTCCCAGTCTGTGAAATGACCTTACTTCATTTCTCAACAAAGATTAAATAAATAGCAATAGGCAATGCTACCTCTGAGATCCTGTACAATTGTCTACCCAAAGTAATAATAACATTGCAAGGTCTAGACTCATACATAACATTACGCTTCCATAAATATTGTTGTCCTAAAATAACATCACAAAATTCAAGGGGAGAAATATCACACAATACCTCATCTTTGAAAGGCTTGATGTTGTAGGGTAGACGACATTGTTGGATGACACGGAGATATCTTCCTTGGTGACGCCAGCCGATGGTGTAGGGATGCAGGTGTGGTTTCATTGGTAGGTCTAGTCGCTTCACGAATTCTTCTAAAATCAGGTTCTTCTGACTATTATTGTCGACAATGAAATGAATCATATCCCCCTTGACCCACATCTACAAGTGAAAGAGGTGTTCCACTTCCTCTGGTTCTTCTGGTTCGCTTGGCTGGACTTTATTGGTAGCGACAGTGGCACTGGGTTCAACATCGATAATCTGCTTCCCTCCTTCAGTATTTGACTTGAAATGAAAATCGGCCTTTGACTCGGAAGCCCTTAGCTCGGCCACGAAGAACTTCTTGGATCAACATTCTTCAATGTTGTGCCAAGGTATTTTACAGTACTCACACCATTTTCCCGTTTCCTTCTTCGTCCTCTCATTTACCTTCTTCTGTTATGGCTTGGACTGGTTGTCCTGAGGGTGGCCATCTTGAATTGGTCCCTTGCTGTTTGGTTTGGGGCTGCCTTTTCCTTGCTTCAACTGTGAGGGGTTTGCAGATCCAAACTCTCGTCGTTTCTGCTTAATTTTATGCTCGATCTTGACAGTGTATCTAGAAGTCGTGCCCAATGAGGCGATGTCTAGGAAATCCATTTATGTTTGAATGTATCTATGCAAATAGTCGTGGTATTTGAGCACCAGATGACACTCAGAGTATTTGATACCCAATTTGGTGCATAGGGTATGGAAAATTTGGTGAAATAAGGTACTCTCTGGTCCCTTTCTTGACGTAGGGTGGTCCATCTGGTGTATTGGTCCTCGTAGCTTCCAACAAGGTAGTATTTTTTTTTAATGACATCCTGGAAGGAATCCAATGTAGGGGCCACCACAAACATTGTATATTACTCCATGGCCCTTTTATCAAAGTAAGTATCCCACCAGTCTTTAACATGGGGAATGACCTTGAGGAATGAAAAAGTGATCTTCTCCCTATCGGAAAAATTGTGGACCGAAAAAAATCCTTCGATCAGATTCAACCATTTATCTACAACATCTGCATCTATTAGTCCTTCAAATAATGGAATATCAAAATTTACCTATACCTTGAAGGGGTTTGCATGGCCACTTGATGAAGATGCTTCTCCTGTGGGTAGTCGTCAAAGGATCTGCACTAAGTTGTCCATTATTTGGTTCCTTTGTCGCATGAGGGATTCCTCAAGAAACATTTTAATAAGATGATGTCCTTCTCCATCATCTTTCTTTTTGTCTCCCATGGGTTGTTGTCGGGCTTTTCATGACCAATCTTGTAATGGATCGATTGGTTCGAGTCCCAACTTCTTGTACCCAAATATTTTCGGGGAAATGCACGAAGAAAAATAAATGAAGAGAAGGCCTCTCTGATACCACTAATCTGGATTTAGGAGCGGAAAGAACTGATTAATAGACGTAATACAATAAACACATAGATATGAAGAATAACAAAAATATCCACTAAACAATATCTTCTATTAAATAATGAAATAGGATGAAACTGTAAAACTCCATAACTAAAAACACTTGCTCGAATGGTGGTAGCTATCTCTGAGAAGATATGTGGCTGCTATGCACATCCGTCTGAGAAGAAATGGATTACAATGAGGCTCCATAGGCCTTTTTGATATTACTCATGAATTCCAAAACCCTAGACATCCATAAACCTAACCCTAGAAGGTGAAACGCCAAAATTCATGTGGGCCCTATGGGTAAGTTGGTGTAATTTGGTATCTCAACTTCCAAGGGTCGTAACTTTTGGATATGACCTCCATTTTAGGCGTGTGATATCATGTTGGAAAGGTGTTTCAGAGAGATACACATTGTGCCCTCAGTCTCTGACTCAGTCAACAGTTTGATTGTGGCGAGTCAAAAAAACATTGTTTAGGGCCCCAGAACAGCCCTGGAAGTACAACAAGATGTGCTGACATGAAAAAATGCAAAATAAGCTAATTGTATTAGGTGAGAGGCCACTTGTATCCACCTGGAGGATGTCTGGGGCTTCAGATAACCCCAGAAGTGTAGAACTCACAATTACAAAGCAGTACAGAAGAACGTTTTGAACAAAAATGGACACGAGGAGCCAATTGGAATAGGTGGGTGTCCACCAATATCCACATGGATAAATCCTCCCCCCTTAGGAAGCAATGGTCTCCATTTTGTTGAGTTCCCCCATCAGGTGTGGAAAATTCTGCTAGATTTGGCCCTAGGTGATCCACTTGCCTTGGTGTAGGAGTTTCCCTACCTTCAACCCAATACAGTTGGATCTGTTGTTGGCAAGTGCCCTTGATCTGTGTGTCCGGTATCTAATCAGTGGATTCTTGTTCCATGCAGTCAGGGTTGAGATCTGTTGGTGTCATTTGTTCTGCGATCTCAAAGGTGTCCAATAATGGGGGAAAATATGGTTGAAGGAGGTCCACATTGAATACTAGTTGCATACCAAGGAAGGGTGGAGTGTTGATCTCAAGAGAATTGCTACCCACAACCTTGGTGATAGTGTAATCCCATAATGAAGTGGGTGAAGATTTCGATGGGGCACGATGAGATGCTCCTTCTGCAAATGTAGCCATACCTTGTCACCAACCTGAAACTACTGTGGTACCATGTGTTTCTCATGGCGTTTCTTGTACTTAGAATTGGATTTCTCCAAAATCTCTTGGACCTGTTGGAGGATGTGATGAATCCTCTCAATGAATCTGGTGTCTTTTTCGATCGCAGACTGATCAGGGGAAGATTTTTTCTGTGCAGTGGCAAGAGGAAGTGAAACATCAATGGGTCCCAAGTGTTGGAATCCTAGACCCACTTGAAATGGGCTATGTCTGGTGGAGCTATGGAGAGCCATGTTGTAACTGTGTTTGAAATATGGGTGACTCTCGTCCCATGTACGTGAATTCTTAGAATTGCACATGCGCAAGATGTGCACAATCATGTGATTGAAGACCTCTATTTGGTCATCGGTTTGGGGGTGGAAAGTAGTTGATTTTGTGATCTTGGTGTCCAACAGAGACTAGAGACTCGACCAAATGGTGTTAAGGAACTTGTTTTATTGATCAGAGATGATGGTCTCTGATATCCCAAAGTGGAACCACACTCATTCAAAGAAGAGATTTGTAGTATTTGTCGTTGTGACATTCTTCTTACAGGATGTGAGGATGGCCATCTTCAAAAACTGATCAATGACCACAAACATACAGTCATTTCCTTTCTTGGTGGATGGAAAACCTTACATTTAGTCCATTGAGATGGATTCCCAAGGATTCTTGGGTATTGGAAGATGGGTGTATAAGCCTTGCTTCTTGATGGAGGGCTTGGAAATGGCACAGGCAGTGAAAGATCTCATATATTTTTTGACGTCCTATCGAATTTTTGGTCAATAAAAATGTTTATGAAGAACAGACACAGTTTTCTCTACGCGAAAATGCCCTTCCACCCAACTGTAGTGGGCTTCCCAAATCAACTTTGCATGCTCACTTGTAGGAATAGAGATATGGCCCAGGTGGCATACGATTTTGTCCTGAATGTGAAAATAAGTGACAGTTGTGCCTGTACCGAAGAGCTTATATGTGGTGGAGAAGTATGGATCTTGTTGATAAAGTTAGGGCCACTCATATGCTTCATGACCACAGGAATGGAGCACAGTGGTGAGTGCAGCCATAGGAGGTCGACTGAGGTAGTCAGCGACACAATTGGAGATACATGTCTTATACTTTACGTTGAAATGGAACTGCTACAGGTAGGTAGACCACTTATGATGGCAGTCGTTATGCAATTTCCCCTCGAAGTGTGAAATCTATATTTGAGTTGGCATTGTGAACTAGTTAAGGAGGAGCGTGTAGCTTGGATAGGTTGCAGGTAGTCACATTCGGAATTATCAACATCCGCAGCATCCTTGGGACCATCAGGTACTCCATGATATTTTTTGTCTTGTTTGGAGTTCAGGAAAGGAGTATGGACGCTTATTTTCTCTTGGCGTTGTGAACTGTCACAGGCATTGCAATCTCACTGACAGAGGCGTTGCAAACTCATTTCCTGTAGCAGATGCGTCTAAATCTTTGATCATAACTACAAAATAGTGATGTGGGTTTTTCTGAAAAAAAAAATTGACGATAATGATAATGTCATTGACTTGGTGTCCAAATTTCAGCCTGACCCAGTTTGCAATTCAAGAGATATAATTAAAACTCCATTGCGCTACAAACTGGCACTGGAAACTCTCTGTTTTGCATAGTTGTTGGATATTCGCCTTGTTTGGAGGTTTCCACCTATCAAGGAAGATTTGAATGGTCTCCTAGGAGTTTTTTGGACATGAGGGACATGTGTTCCATCTCCAGATCAATCAGGATGACCTATTTCAAAAGGAAATTATCATCATAGACAAAATCCATAAAAGGTAGGAATTTGTTAGGCTTTTGTTGGAATCTTTTGGAACAAGACTCCTAAATGGAGGAGGATCCTATGTAATTCCTTGGTTTCGACCTCCTTAGGGTAGATAGAGATTATTCACTATAAATGAAAGGTTTTTTTATGAGAAAGGGGTTGGATTCATGAGCCAGGAGAGGAGACAGTTGGAGGAGCAGTTTTAGTTGCTCATTTATAAGCCTGAGGACCTGCTTGTAATGACATTTTCTGCCATTAAAGATTCATGAGAGTTGTTATCAGATTGTCTTCTGTCTTTTTCCATCTCTTTTTTATCTTCTTGTTTGAAATATTGCAGGTTTTGAGGATCATAGCTGCCATTGATGGATGGATTCATGAACAACAGAGGATCTGTTGTAGCTTGCTCATTTAATCATTGTTTATTGTCAAAACAATCTCTATCCATTTTCAGAAAGGATCTTTGTACAATCAATGTTCTTCCTTTTTTCATATTCACCATTCTTCTACTCATCATTATATATCCATTTTGTCTAATATAAAGTTTGGTTTCCTTTGATCTATAGGATGTTGTGACTCCTTGCCCAATGGAATGCCTCTACAGACAATTTTTTGCCCTCCCCCTTTTTTCTGAGTCTTGTTGATCCACCTACTCAACAAATTTAATACATTTATATTATGATGGGTATTGGGCTTTCACTTACAACAACTTAAGTGTGACTCTCATTGCTAACACAGTATATTGTGATTTCTATGGGTAACCTACTCACACTACCAAGTAGTGTCACACTCTAGATTCTCTTGCTGAAAAATTGGATCGTTCTGCATTTAGGGTCGACGAAGCTCCTCAATGGTTTGGACGAGGTCAAAAATGTGGGGGAGGATTAAAAGGTGGATGGGATAACGAGAGAGGACCAATTTCTTGTTACAACTACGATGAACAAGAACACCTCACGAGAGATTGTCCACTTTTGAGAAGACCTTGGTGCGCACATTGCAGAAACAACACCCATGCCACTGAGGATTTCCCTAAATTGATCAAGAAATGGGAATATTTCACAAGGAAACAAGGTTCTGATATGATAGATTTTGAGCCCCAACCTATCACTAAAGAAAAATATCCTAATATTAGTATTATTACTAGAGGAACAAGGATTGGTGCCAATGTTGACAACTCTAATAAAAGTAAGATTCAGAAGGTGATATTGTTGGATGCTAAGCATGATCACATAAGGAAGAAGGAGTTCTTCCAGAGTGTAGTATAAATGTTTCAATAGATTTATAAAAATGCAATGTTAATAGTTGCAAAACTAAGTGTTGAGATTCAACCAAGAGTCTTGGAAAATATGTTTGCAGTGAAGGACCTTCTAGGGAAATGACAAAATACTATTGATTTATGGTTCCAACTTTTTTCTAATATTTTGGATGACAAACAACTCAGTAACAAGTTTTAGAACGCGTTTAAGGGGACTTTAGAGACCGAAGGGGGCCTAGAGGAGTTTATTATTGCTAATCTTCTGGAGATAAATACAAGTAGGATACAGAGGAGGATGTGAAGATATAGAAGAGAATTTAGACTAAACTCCCATATTGACGTATATAAGATCAATGATGTTATGTTAGTTCTGGGCTCAAACATCAACATACTATCAAAGAAGACTTGGGAGGCAATCGGTAATCCCAAGTTCATCTATTTAGTTTTGGATGGCCAATAAGTATCGTATCTACCCTATTGGGAGGTTGAAAAATGTTGAAGTGGATTTATATGGAATTAAAGAAATGGTAGATTTTGAGGTTATAGAAATAATGGGGGACAAATACCCATACCCATATCTA
>SNQJ01S0216414.1:0-15482 GCA_010110895.2 Picea sitchensis | reverse complement strand
CTGGAAGAAATCCCAATTTGGATAAAGATGTTTTTCGTGGAAAAGGGGTTGATGTGCATGGATAAAAACAATATGGCTAAGTAAACTCCCCTAGCCCTGGGGGTTGAAAATATGGGGGGAAATGAGGAAGGATCTGGATCCATTGAGGATCCAGAAGTTGTTGAAATGAGGTTAGGAATGGAATGGACCCAGAGGAGTAGAGGAGAGAGAGAGAGTTGAGAGATACGCAAGAAGAGTTGAGTTAAGAAGGAAAGAGAAACAAAGAGGTGGAAATAAGTTAGCCAGGGTTGCGTGATGAGGATTCGGTCCCAAGATGAAGAGAAAGGAGACCGCACTAGGAGGAAGTGTGAAAGAATGTGTTGTGCTAGAGTGAATAAAAGATGAGAATCGGCCCATGAAGAGGTGTGGCATTGAGAGTAGGGTGTCTAGTCGGGATACTAGTAGTAGCAGTAGTAGTAGGAGTAGTGGTAGAATAAATAGGGGCCCCTGAGATGAAGTCTGAACCCCTTGGTTTTTTTGGAGTACCACAACCTCAAGGAAAAGAAGAGGAATATGAAGGTTGTCCTAGTGGTGGGGGAGAAGAATTGGCGATAGTAGATGGTCTTGCAAAGTTGCAGGTAGGAAACTCTCTGGGTCGCCTCACAAGAAATGTCAGAAGAAGATGGACTTACCCATGCTTTGAACCACCCCCCTTGCACAATTTTAATAAATAAGAAAGAACAACAGATAGTGAGGAAATTGGAATAGGAGAAAGAGTAGAAGGATATAGAAGAGAAGAAATGAGTAAAGAAGAAGGAAAAGTCAGTGCTACTTCACTATCACTAAGGAGAATCATTGTTGAGAACCGACAACCCATAGTCAAATCAAAGGAGTTAGTTCAATATTGAAGATGGAAAATAAGGATAGCGCCCTAAGGTTATGTTTGCATGGAATGGGAAGGATAATGCAGATAAACATTGGGTCACATGTGAGGTTATATATATGTGAAGAGGATCATGGATGAAGCAATAATAATTGCACAGTTGGAAACCACGTTCAAGGATAGAGCCTTGACATGGTACATGAAGTACAAGGCAATTGCACCGGCGGGGTAAGTGAGGTCCCTGTCAGAGATCAAATTAGATCTACTTAAGGAGTTTCAGAAACCTAAATCAGAGTCTGGTGTATTATAGAAATCAATGAGATTAAAAAATAAGGAGAGACTATGTGGGACTATGACCAATGGTTTCAATATTTCATTGGATATGTTGGCATTCCAGATCCAGGATGTGCATCATAGAGAATGGTTCATTATTGGTTTCTCCCCATATTCAAGTCTCACTCCTGCGAGTAGAAGTCGTGGATATTAAATGCACTTGGAGGCTGGCTACACGAGGTGGTCCAGGATACATCGATAGGATTAGCAGGAGTCACGGTAGAAATTGACCAACGGCGATGAGGTAATATATGGAAAAGCTAAAATTCACTGGAAGAGACTCACGTCGAGGAAGAGCTGTAGTGCATGAGGAAAATATCATTGGAGGAATATCATATCTTGTGATGCAATAGACAATGCAAAGGTGATGGAAGAAGCACCTGATGAACCAGAGTATATGTAACTTGCGTAAGCAAATATCAGATTGAGGAACATCACACAGGAGGATTCACGGAGACACAAATATGTGAGAAGCATTGCATTGACACGAGTCACTATACTCTGAGGACATTGAATATAAAAGTACACATTAATTTATTACATTGTTATTTGAGATTTCTCAATGATCTTGATTCTGCAAGGAATTTAACACGGATGTTATCCACTTGTATGGGTAAGGAGCTAACAAATAGTACTATATCATCCCCTCTACGAGAAAGGGAGTATGTCAGTAAAAGAAAGCAAGCATAAAATCATTGGAAAAGAAGTCAATATGGAAACTAAGTTTGGTGGTTATGACATGCATGGAGTCATGTTGGATCCGCGTTCTGACTTAAATATGTTTTGCAAAAGTCCACAGGAGTTGATGGGTAAACCAATTTTGGACTAGTCGACCATCCAGTTGTTGTTGGTGAATCAATATAGGATCTATCGTAGAGGTCGATTGGAGCAAGTAGAGGTGACTATAAAAGGGATTAAAAAAAGAAAATTTGAGGTCATTATATATTATGTATGACTGACCCATGCAATTTCTTGGCATCAATTAGACCTTTGAAAACAATGTGGTGTTCAACATGAAGACAAGATAGATGTCGTTTGAAATAGACACCCTATCGTGATCACACCTATAGATCTTAATGAAGGAGATAGATCTGATGAGTTGATGGATGAGGATGTGTGGAGCTCTATAATTGAGAACATTTATAAGATCATTGGGCATAGGGAATACTATATCAACCCATCGCAGATGGAGAATTAAGTTGGCAGAGCATGAATTCCTATGATACTAACTCTAAAGGTGCTATGGAAATATGGCCGAGAACAAGTTATATGAGGTGTCTACTCACAGATGTGAGATATTAACTAAATCAATGCATTGCATTAGATCAGAGTTATGTGATTCCCTGGGATTTGGCGAGACTGGTAAAATAGAGGAATTCCTAGTGCAAATGGAGAAGGTCATCCTGGTAGAAAGAGGGATTGTATGGATGTGATGGGTTGGGGGACACCTGTGTGGTGGTGGGTGATGCATCATGCACATATTTAGGAATGGGAGTAGGTGGCCAATTTTATAAGGGTCAGGTTCCAACCCTTCCTAGACTTCGAACTAGACAATTGGTACAAAGGGACAAGGATCCCCAAGAACACATTTCATTTTGCGAGCGGCGTTAGACTTCCAAGAATGTTCCCCACACACAATGGGTCCATCGGTTCATGGATACTATGGATATGAATGAGGCCTTTGACAACAATGTGGTTCTCAACATGAATACGAGGTAGATGTCATTTGAAAGCAGGACACACGATGCGTGTGGTCGTACCTCTATATCCTAACATGAATACGAGGTAGATGTCATTTGAAACAGACACATTGCGTGTGATCGCACCTCTAGATCCTAATGAAGGGGATAGAACAATGAGTCGATGGATGAGGATGCATGGAGATATATAATTGAGAACATTTATAATATCACTAGGCATAGGGAATACTATATCAACCCCACCACATATGGAGACTTAAGTTGGTGGAGCGTGACTTCCTATGATACTGACTTTGAAGGTGCTATGGAAAGATGGAAGAACAAGTTGTTTGAGGTCTCTACTCGTAGATGTAAGAGATTAATTGTAATGCATTGGATTGGATAATAGTTATGTGATTCCCTACTTTTTGATGGTACAGGGCCAATAGAGGCATTCCTAGTGAAAATGGAGAAGGTCTTTTCGATAGAAAGAAGGATTATGGCCATGGATTTCATGGTTCGGGGAACACCTGTGTGGTGGTGGGTGATGCATCCTACACATATTTATGAATGGGAGTAGGTGGTCGAGTTGATAAGGGTCAAGTTCTATCCCATCTCGGACTTTGAACTAGCCCATTAGTACAAGGGTACCAAATATCCCCAAGAACACATTTCATTTTGTGAGCAGCATTGGACTTCCAAGAATATTCCCCACACACAATGGGTCCATCAATTCATTCATACTATGGCTATGGTTCCCATAAGGTGGTATATTCAGGAGGATCTCTCGAGGCAGATGGTAGAATGGATTCACGTAAGCTCAACATTTTTCTCAACTTTTCGCTTCACAATAGAAGATTTGGCTCAAAGGGAGGCACTTTGTAGAATCAAGAACTTTATATTTCATCATTACCCAAAGAACACTACCCCAAATACGGTCTACTCCTACCATCAGCCAGTGTAAAAGATGAAATAGGCCATCCATTGTTGGAAGGTCTAGGTGGATGACATTGACGACGATGATCCTCGGGCAATACAGATAAAAGAATCTGAGGGGAAATGCACATTGAAGGGGAAGGAAGCATATATGGTGGTTCCAGACTATGATCATCCAATTAAGACAAAGAAGCATAATATCAACATGGAAGAATCACCCAAACTGGATATTATCAGAGATTATTGAGACAACGAGATTGTCACCTAGGTTGTTGACCTACTCCAGGAATATGAGGACTTGTTTCCCCACAGCTTCTCAGAAATGAAGGGAGTCGCAGGATCGTTAGGGGCTATGAAAATTCAGCTCAATCTAGATGCTAAACTGGTCAAAAGTAGGTTGTATCGATTAAACCCCAAATATAAGGAAAAGGTGTGAAAAGCGATCAGTCAGATGTTGGATGTTGGAATAATTGTTCTTGTGGAGGAGTCTGATTGGATTAGTCCTATGGTGGTGGAACCTAAAAAACCCGATGATATCAAGATATATGTATATTTGTGTCAATGTAGCATGTGTCCATTAACCTTTCCCTACCCCTTTCATTGATGAGGTGATGGAAAATGTTGGAGGCCAGGAAGCCTACTCTTTTATAGATGTATTTTTGGGGTATGATCAAGTTCGCATCGCAAAGGAAGATCAAGAAAAAACCACCTTTGTGACAGAATGGGGGTATTTTGCGTACATTGTGATTCATTTTGGACTCAAGAATTCCCCCACGTTATTTTCCAGGATTGTGGACGCAACCTTTAAAGAATTCATCCACAAGTTTATGGAGGTTTACTTGGATGACTAGACATAATTTGTTGAAAGAACACATGCAGGCCCCTCGATTGATGTTGGATCGAGGTCGCCAGCTCCATATTTCATTAAATTTAAAGAAGTGCATCTTATGTATGCCATTTGGAACATTGTTGGGGAACGTAGTTTGCAAGGATGGATTGTTGGTCAACTAGCCTAAAATTGTTTCCATATTGGACATGGTATCCCCCACCTCAGCTCGGGAGATACGCACTACATTGGGCCACACAAGATATTATCGGTGGTTTATCCAAAGCTATGCCAAAATTTTCGCCCCATTGGAGCAGTTTGTGCACAAGGATGCTAAGTATGTTTGGACAAGGGAATGCCAGGAAGCCTTCGATACTCTCAAAGTGAAACTCGTCATTGTGTTGATTCTAGTTTTTCCTGACTGGTCTAAGATCTTTAATGTTCATGTAAATGCCTCGTCCATTTCACTTAGAGCATTTATTTCACAGCCAAGTGAAGGTAATATTGACCATATGATATATTTCACTAGTCGCAAGTTGTCTGACGCAGAGAAGAATTATACTACAACAAAGTGTGAGGGCCTCGTCATAGTATATGCCTTGCATAAATATCACCATTACTTGTTGAGGACCCGTTTCAAATTATTTACAGACCACTTTGCGCTCAAGTATTTGGTCAACAAGCTGGTATTAAGAGGAAAAATATGTCATTGGTTTATTCTCTTTCATGAATTTGAATTTAAATTTGTTTTCAAGATGAGAAAGTACAATGTTGGACTAGATCATATATCACGGATTAAGACTAGTGAACCTAGTTGAATTTTAGATGATGATCTCTCCAACGCACAACTCTTCCTCGTCGAAGAAGTTCCCGATCAATTGGCCAGAATCATTTAATTTCTCACATCAGTATAGGATCCAACATGGTATACCTCATATCAACATCGTCAGTTGGTGACCCATAGCATAGATTCTCAGTTGATCGCTGGAAAAATGTATAAGTTAGGCACAGATGGAATCCTGCACAAGAGTGTGCTAGAGCATGAACGAGATCCCATATTTTTCAAAGCTCATGAGTGTATTTTTGAAGGAAAAAATKCAGGTAAGGCTATGGCAYGAAAGGTTCTTCACGTAGGGCTTTGGTGGCCCTCACTCTTTGTATATGCCAAGGAATATTGTAAATGCAACGATGTTTGTCAATGGATTGGAAATCCTTGTTGAAGGGATGGACTCCCTTTATTTCTAGTCATAGCCTTAGACCCTTTGACAAATGGGAAATTGGTTTTGTGGGACCAATCCCTCCCACCATGCATCGGACAAGTGCACGCTACATTATTACAGCCAGTCAATATCTAACAAGATGGGTCGAAGTTGCACTGGTGAAAGATTGCACAGCATAAACAACGGTGCAATTCATTTTTTATGATATAATTACTATATTTGGTTGTCTAAATGTGTTAATGAGATACCAAGGCTCCCATTTTCTAAATGAGACCATTCAGCAATTGGCTCAAGATTTCATGATCCATCACCAGAAGAACACTCCCTATAATCCTCAAGCTAATGGTACAGTAGAGGCTTTTAATAAAAAATTTGATCTGGATTTAGGAGCGGAACGAACTGATTAATAGAATGAATACAATAAAAACATAGATAGGAATAATAAAACAAATATCCAGTAAACAATATCTTCTATTAAATAATGAAATAGGTTGAAAGTGTAAAACTACAGAACTAAAACTTGCTCGAATGGTGGTATCTACCTCTGAGAAGAGATGTGGATGCTACGCACATCCGTCTGAGAAGAATCGATTAAAATGAGGCTCTATGGGCCCTTTTCATATTACTCATGAATGGAAAAATGTTAGACATCAAAAAACCTAACCCTAGAAGGTGAAATGCCAAAATTCATGTGGGCCCGATGGGTAAGTTGGTGTAATTTGGTACCTCAACTTCCTAGGGTCATAATTTTTGCATACGACCTCCGTTTTAGGTGTGTGATAGCCCATTGGAAAGGTCTTTCAGAGAAATACACATTTCACAGTCAAAATCTAACTCTATCTATAGTCTGAATATGGCGAGAAGAAAAAAAAATTTAGGGCCCCAAAATAGCCCTGAAAGTACAGCAAGATGTGGTGGCATGAAAAAATACAAAATAAGCTAGTTGGATTAGGCAAGAGGCCACCCGTATCCACCTGGAGAATGTGTGAGGCTTTATACATCCCCAAAAGTGTAGAACTCACAATTATAAAGCAGTACAAAAAGACGTGTTGAACAAAAATGGACACGAGGATCCAGTTGGAATAGGTGGGTGGCCACCAATATCCACCTCAATCAATCATCCCCCCTTAGGAAACAATGGTCTCCATTGCATTGAGTTCCCCCATCAGGTGAGGAAACTTCTGTTGGATTTGTCCCCGTGTGATCCACTTGCCTTGGTGCAGGATTTTCCCTGCCTTGACAACCCGATAAAGCTGGATCTGTTGCTGGCAAGTGCCTTGACCTATGTGTCCACAATCTGATCAGTGGATGCTTGTTCCATGCAGTCAGGGTTGAGCTATGTTGGCATCAATTGTTCGGAGATCTCAGAGGTGTCCAATAACAATGGAAAATGTGGTTGAATGAGGTCCACATTGAATATTGGATGCAGACCAAGGAAGGGTGGAGTGTTCAGCTCAAAATAATTGCTACCCATAGCCTTGGTGATAGTGTAAGGCCCATAACGAAGTGGGTGAATCTTTCGATGGGGCCAAGTGAGGTGCTCCTTCTGAAAATGTAACTAGACTTTATCGCCAACCTAAAACTGGTGTGGTACTCTATGTTGATCATGGCGTTGCTTGTACTTAGCATTAGATTTATACAAAATCTCTTGAACCTGTTGGTGGATGTGTTTAATCTGCTTAATGAATCTGATGGATTTGTCAATCGCAAAATAATCATTGGAAGAGTCTGTTTGTGCAGTGGCAAGAGGAAGTTCAACATTAATGGGTCCCAAGGGTTGGAATCCCAGACCCACCTGAAATGGGCTATGGATGATGGAACTATGGAGAGCCCTATTGTAGTTATGTTGGACATATGGGAGACTCTTGTCTCATGTATGGGGATGCTTAGAATTGTACATGCGCAAGAAGTGCACAATTATCTGGTTGACGACCTCGATTTGGCCATCGTTTTGGGGGTGGAGAGCAATGGATTATGTGAGCTTGGTGTCCAATAGAGACCAGAGACTCGAACAAAAGGTGTTAAGGAACCTGATGTGTCGGTTGGATATGATGGTCTGTGGTATCCCAAAGTGGACCCAAAGAGGAGCTTAACAGTCTATGTCACTGTGAAATTCTTCTTAGAGGCTGTGAGGATGGCCATCTTCTAAAACTGATCAACAACCACAAACACGCAGTCATTCCCATGCTTGGTGGATGGAAAACTAGACATGTAATCCATTGAGATGGATTCCCACGGCTTCTCGAGAATAGGAAGAGGGGTGTATAAACCTTGCTTCTTGATGGTTGGCTTGGCAATGGAACAGGTAGTGCAAGATATGATATACTTTCTGACGTCCTGTCGAAGTTTTGGCCAATAAAAATGTTTCTGAAGAATGGACACAATTTTCTCTATGCCAAAATGTCCTGCCAACCGACTGTAGTGGGATTCCCAAATCATCTTTGCATGCTCGCTTGTAGGAACACAGAGATGTCCCAGGTAAGATAAGAGTCTGTCCTGAATGTGAAAATCAGTGACAGTGGCGCATGAACGGAAGAGTTGATATGTGGTAGCGAAGTCCAGATATTTATGATAAAGTTGGGGCCACTCTGATGTTTCATGTCCACGGGACTGGAGCATAGTGGTGAGTGCAGGCACAGGAGGCCGACTGAGGCAATTAGCGACAAGATTGGAGATACATGTCTTATACTTGATGTTGATATGGAACTTCTACAGGTAGGTGGACCACTTCTGTAGCAGTCGTTCTACAATTTCCCCTGTGTCTGTGTGAACTACATAGGCTTGTGATCAGTGTGTATGACCGTCACTTTCCCCAGAATGTAATGTTTCCATTGAAGACAGGCTTGTAAAATGGAATAAATTTCCTTGTCATAGGTGGGGTATTTTCGTAAAGTATCAAAGAGTGTCTCACTATGGTATGCCACAGGATGTCCATGCTGAGTGAGAACTACACCCACAGCATAGTCAGATGCATCAGTCTCAATCTCAAATGGGCATCATAAATAGAGAAAGGAGAGTACTAGAGCTAAGCACAAGTGATTTTTCATATCATCGAATGCTCATTGATGCTCCTTCCCCCATACAAACGTGTCCCTACCACCGCCCTTGGTCACCTGGTTGAGGGCCCATGCAATATGGGAGAATCCCAACACGAACCATCGGTAGAAATTGTCTAGACCTAAGAAGCTCTGAAGCTCGTTCAGTGTGGTCGGGGCTGTCCAGTCATGGATGACTTGGATATTAGTTGGATCAACATGTACCCCATGCTCATAAACAATGTAGCCTGGTTATTGGACCTTTTTCATGCCAAAAGAGAATTTTTCTAAGTTGCCATAAAGCTTGTGTTGTCGTAGAGTGCTCAAAACTTGCTCAATATGCCGCATGTGATCCTCCCACATTCTGTTGAAGATGAGGATGTCATCCAAATATAATACCACAGAGGAGTTGGTGAAGGGTCTCAATACATCATCCATTAACCTCATGAAATTTTTTGGTGTGTTTGTTAAGCCAAAGGGCATGACTAGCCATTCGTAGAGACCTTATTTAGACTTGAAGGTTGTCTTCCAGACATCAGTTGGTTTGATGGGAACCTGGTGGTAGCCATACTTCAAGTCAATATTGTTGAATAACTTTTCCCCCTTGAGTTATTCAAGAAGTTCATCAATCATGGGAATGGGGTAGCGGTTATTGACTCTGATTTTGTTTAAGGCTCTGTAATCAATGCAGAGTCGCCAAGTCTTGTCCTTCTTCTGCACCAGTACAATCAGGCTTCCGCAAGGGGAGGAGTTGGGTCTGATGTGCCCCTTTTGAAGAAGATCTTGGATATGACACACGATTTCATCATTCTCCATCATCGAGTGCCGATACACTGGCCCATTATGTAGAGGTGCATCGGGGGTCAAATCAATGGGATGCTTGACTTGGTAGTGTGTCAGTACCCCTGTAGGTGAGGTGAATATGTCTCTGTATTCTTCCACAATCTCGTCCACTTGCTTCTGTTGCAAAGAAAGGTGTTGTGTAGAGGTCATGGATGTTCAAGTGGCCTTCTACTTACTGTGATCACGGATCACAAAGAAGACGAACTTCTCGGTCTGTGAAATGACCCTAATTCATTGCTTAGCAGAGATTAAAGAAATAACAGTAGGTGGTTCCACCTCTGGGATCATGTACAATTGTCTACCCAAAGTAATAATAACATTGTGGGGTCTAGACTCATACACAACATGATGCTTCCAAAAATATGGTTGTCCTAAAATAACATCACAAACTTCAAGGGGAGAAATATCGCACAGTACCTCATCTTTGAAATTTTTGATGTCGTAGGGCAGACAACATTGTTGGTTGACGTGGATATCTCTTCCTTGACGAAGCCAACCGATGGTGTAGGGTTTTGGGTGCGGTTTCGCTGGAAGGTCTAACCTCTTGACAACCTCTGTTGAAATCAAGTTCTTCTGACTACCACTGTCGACAATGAAATGAATCGGATCCCCCTTTACCCACATATGTGAGTTAAAGAGGAGTTCCCCTTCCTCTGGTTCTTCTAGTTCGCTTGGCTATACTTTGGTGGTAGTGACCATGGCACTGGGTTCAGCATCAATAATTCGCTTCCCTCCTTCATGATTTGACTTGGAATCAAAATTGGCCTCTGACTCGGAAGCCTTCAGCTCAGCCACGAGGGACTTCTTGGAGCGGCATACGTCGATGTTGTGCCAAGGACTTTTATGGTACTCACACCAATTTCTCATTTCCTTCTTCGTCTTTTCATTTCCCTTTTGTGTTGCAGCTTAGACATATTGACTTGGTCCCTTGTTGTGTGGGTTCGGGTTGCCTTTGCCCTGCTTCGGCTGTGAGGGGTTTGCAGATCCAAACTCTCGCCATTTCTGCTTAAATTTCTACTCGATCTTGATAGCGTATCTATAAGTCATACCCAATGAGGTGATGCCCTAGAAATCAATTTTTATTTGAATGTATCAATGCAAACAATTGTGGTATTTGAACACCAAATGATGCTCAGAATATTTGATACCCAATTTGGTGCGTAGGGTATGGAAAATATTGGTGAAGTCTGGTACTGTCTGGTCCCTTTCTTGACGTAGGGTGGTCCATCTGGTGTACTGGTCCTCATAGCTTCCAACATGGTAGTACTATTATTTAATAGCATCCTGGAAGGAATCCCATGTAGGGGCCACCACAAAAATTGCAGATTCCTCCACAGCCCTTTTCTCAGAGTAAGTATCCCACCAGTATTTCACATGGGGAACGTCCTTGAGGAGTGCAAAAGTGATATTTTCCCTATTCGAAAAATTATGGAGCGAAAAATATCCTTCAAGCAGATTCAACCATTTATCTACAGCATCCACATCTATCATTCCTTCAAATAATGGAATATCAAAATTTGCATGTACCTTGAAGGGGGTTGCATGGCCGCTTGATGAAGATGCTTCTCTCGTGGGCAGTTGTCGAAGGATCTACGTGAAGTTGTCCATCATTTTGTTCCTTTGTCATGCGAGGGCTTCCTCGAGCAACATTTTAATAAGATATATCAATCCATCATCTTTATTTTCATCTCCCATGGGTTTTTGTTGGGCTCGGCGCGACCGATCTGGTAATGGATCAATGGATTTGAGTCCCAACTTCTTGTACCCAGACCTTGTTGGGGACATGCACGAAGAAAAATAAATGAAGAGAAGATCACTTTGATACCACTGATCCAGATTTAGGAGTGGAACAAATTGATTAACAAACTAAATACAATAAACACAGAGATAGAAAGAATAACACAAATATTCAGTGAACAATATCTTCTATTAAATAAAGAAATAGGTTGAAACTGTAAAACTGTAGAACTGAAACTTGCTCGAATGGTAGTAGCTATCTCTGAGAAGAGATGTGGTTGTTACGCGCATCCTTCTTAGTAGAATCGATTACAATGAGGCTCCATAGGCCCTTTTCATATTACTCATTAATGAAAAAATCCTAGACATCCAAAAACCTAACCCTAGAAGGTGAAATACCAAAAGTCATGTGGGCCCTATGGGTAAGTTGGTGTAATTTGGTACGTCAACTTCCTAGGGTCATAACTTTTGCATATGACCTTCGTTTTAGGCGTGTGATGGCCCGTTGGAAAGGTATTTAAGAGAAATACACATTTCACCATGAGACTCTAACTCTATCTACAATCTGACTGTGGTGAACCAAAAAAAAAAACAATGTTTAGGGACCCAAAATAGTCCTGAAAGTACAACAAGATGTGCTGACATGAAAACATACAAAAAAAGCCAGTTGGATTAGGCGAGAGGCCACCTGGAGAATTTTTTAGGCTTTAGATAGCCCCAGAAGTGTAGAAATCACCATTATAAAGCAGTACATAAAGACGTGTTGAACAAAAACGGACACGAGGAGCCAGTTGGAATAGGTGGGTGTCCAATATCCTCCTGGATCAATTTTAGAGCATGGTTTAACCAAATATTGTGATGTGAAGTGTGAAAATTTGGATCAACATATCCTTCTAGTCTTATGGGAATATCGGACCACTTGCAAAAGGCTGAAAAAGTGCACATCATTCAGATTGGTCTATTGTAAGGAGGAAATCATGCCCCTAGAATTTGTTGCTCCTAGCCTCTGTGTTGCTCTAGTGACTCAGATGATATATGAGCATTCCCTTCAACACAAGTTAGATGAGGCCCTGGAGCTAGAAGAGGATCATATGATGGAGGGATTCATCCAAGTGGTCAAAAAACATAGAAAAAAAACGTGGCATGACCGCAACATCCGCTAGAAAATTCTCCATCCTAGATTTTTAGTTTTGTTATATGATAGAAAATATTTATAGCACCTTGGAAATTTATGTATGCATTGTTTTGTCCTTTTCTATCTGGTCTACATTAGCAAAGTTGGTGTTGCCAAAGTGGCTACATTACAGGGATATTCACTCAAGGGACTTATTAATGACAACAAGTTGAAAGTGTATTATGGCCTGCAGGGGTCAACTGCCACCTAGATCCCTAGCTCAACCCTAAAGTTATGTAGTGTATGGTTAGCGTAGGATATACACTAGATAAATAGTACATAGTTGGCATAATTTTATTCTCTGACAGTAGAAATTACACTCTAGTCACATATGCAGATTGGATCGAATGACAGTTTTGCAAATTCCCTAGATTTCCAATTCAGGTCAAAGTTATGGCCTACGTACAAAGATTTGGATCAAGTGAAGGATTCACAATGGATGAGACTGCACTATCTGCCACTACATTGCATTGAAGGTTCAAGCAACAATATTTGGACATATCACCCATAGCCTTGGAACGTAAGAAGAGATGACACCACATTCCAAAAGGAACATCACTAGTACGGTGGATCTAAATTGTTATCTCTCCATCCATGGGACTCAATCAAAATTATATACTTATTTCCCGATCAATATCCTTGGTTGGTTCCTTTTATATTTCTGACTCTCCCCCCCATACCATTTCCCACACTTTATATATCCACTTCCACCCATGTAATCATTGGAGAAATTATCCATGTCCCCTGCTCTCTCATCCATGCCCGTCGGCCATATCCTCGACCTCTCACAACCCATTTTTATCCTTCCACCTTTCACTCATCCTACCATCCCTTGGTTCAGGTCCCCTATCATGGCTCCATGTCACAGACAGTTTGGGACATGCAATTCCTCGTTCAGTCAACCTACCTACGAACCCACCATCCATTTTTCATGAATATTGAAATTTCATCATCAGATGCTAGCCATATTTCCCACTCTCCTATTCTCCAACAAGATCCCACCCCAGCCCTCACAGTTCCTTGGAGTGTGCTTCGAATTTGCAATAGTCTGATAGTCCATCAGTTCTCTAGGCCTATAGATGGATTTCATGTCGCCATGGATAATCACCCTTTCTAAAGGAGGGAGCCTGAGGCTATAGGTTCTCCATTTCACCAAGCTTAGGGATCCTCATCTTCTAATTTATAATACTAGAACAAAAATACAAGAAAAGTATGATGCTCTCTCTTGAGGGAACTTTCACTCATTTAGGTGGTCGGTGTCTAGATGGGGGGCTTTAAACAGATCCCTCATTCATTACCACATACACCAACAAAGGGGAAGAGTCGAGCATCTGGCCAAATGAATCCCACGGCTGGTTTTCCTATCATCATGCATAATCCCCTTTGTTGAAGGATGAGGTTCCAGTCTCTTGGATGATGATGATGATGCTCTCTATTGAGGGAGATTAATCTCATACAACAGCGTGGTGTCTCAATGATGTGCTTTAAATAGAACCCTCATTCATCACCATAGACACCTTCAAAGGGAAAGATTTGACCCTATGACCAAATGAAGTACAAATACGTCACTTACCTTGGGGATTGCTTTACTCAGTCCAGGACATGTGTCTGGTTACAACTACTTCCTAGATAGATGATTTTCTCTTACTCAAATTTAGCTACAATGACAGCTTAGTTTGATACTTTGGTCCACCAATGATGATGATTTTATCTTACTCAAGACAGTCTTGACGGTCATTCCCTAAGGTGATTGACTTGAGGATGAGCCAAGTAATAGTGGTGGGAGCATGTTGGCACCCAAATTTTTGGGTTAATATCATGCGCATGCACAAACAAAGTTGTGTGTGCTCATTCCATTTTTTCATGCACACGGCAGTTGTGTGAGGATTGACAAGAAGTGTGCATCGGACCAAGTTTTTAAAAGTGTTGTTAATGTGTGCTAAATTCCAATTATGCCAGTGTGCATCAGTCCGAGTTTTGGATGCGAACCAGAAATAAAGAAGAAGCACACCAGAATCAAGAAAGGAATCCTCGGGAAATCTCCCCAAATTATTACTGCTAGCAGCGCAAAGGAATATGGGGTAGACAAGAGATGAGCTATCAAGGTAGTTAAGATTGCTTTGAATCTATAAATGATACATGGAATGCAGGCAAGTGGCAGAAACGTGTGAGATTGTTAGTCAGTAGAGCGAGTGAAGAAGAAGTGACAAAGATAGAGCTCCTAAATACAGAAAGCTATAAAAGGAATCAATGAAATCATAAATAGAGTTAGACACTTGCTTAGGGGATTCACAAGTTTTTGTTGTCAATTGTGGAAGAGCTCACTCTGACCCTTTGTAGTACTATAATGTTGTAATGCTCCTAATTGTAAGTCTAAGTCTATCATATGTCTAAGTTCTGAAAGGATGCATGTGGCGCAATGTATTGTAAACCTGAGAAAATATATAAAGAGAATATGAGACTCTATTATTGTCAAGTATGTTTTTCTTAATGTATGCTTGTGTTTGATGGAATAAGGAGAATAATAAAGCTACGGTGATTCTAAGTTGTCATGTGTTCTCCTTTTGGTATTTGGATATGTGTATGTATTGTTTTTGTATATTGATAATAGTAAGTTGTCAACTATGGAATGTATGAATGTCAACCCAGATGGATATTTGAGTGTACAATCATTCATCCCCAACACAAGACAATATGGTCTCTATGATCCTCATAGCGTCTTGGATGAGACTTTCTTCAGCCTTGGATGAGGATTGATATGTTGATGCTTTGTGGTTTTGTTGGTCAACTCTAGATGAACCCTGTGTCTTAACCCCCTTTTTGTTAAGAAGGACACG
>SNQJ01S0216413.1:0-15482 GCA_010110895.2 Picea sitchensis | reverse complement strand
GACAGAGGAGAAGCTCACATCACTGAGGCGCAGAGGCGTGATGATGAGGATGAAGACACCGGAAGTGGGAAGTCGCTGACGGTGCATAAAATTTTGTTAACACCCGAGAAAGAGGTGGAAGATACAGCTCAGAGATGCAGACTGTTCCGGACGACTTGCAAGACCAAGGGATGGAAATGCAAGGTCATAGTGGATAGTGGAAGCACCGATAATCTCGTTTCGACCGAGATGGTGGAGAAATTGGAGCTGGAGACGAAAGATCACCCGAGTCCATACAAAGTGTCATGGCTGCAGAAAGGACACCAGGTATGTGTTACAGAACAATGCTTGGTTAAATTTAAAATGGGTGAATATAAGGATAAGATCCTGTGTGATGTCATTCCCATGGATGTCTATCATGTACTATTGGGTAGACCATGGCAGTACGATAGAAATGTTGTTCATGATGGGAGGATGAACACCTATACCTTGGAGAAGGATGGGAAAATGCACACATTGCTTTCGATAAAAGATAAAGAAGTGAAGCCGGAAGTAACTAGCACCATACTTCTCATGAGTGGGAAGGAGCTTCTCACGGAGATGGAGAAAAATGAAGATCCACAATTCTTTGTTGTCAGGAAGCCCAAAATTGTCCCGACAAGCACAAGAGTGGACAACTTGCCAGACGAGATTCAGGAACTGTTGGGAGAGTTCGCTGATATCATCGTGGACGAACTACCTCATTCGTTGCCACCGATGCGGAGTGTGAGTCATCACATTGACCTCATACCTGGAAAAAGTTTACCGAATAAGGAAGCATATAGGTTGACGCCTCAGGAGAATGAGGAGGTCAAAAGGCAGGTACAGGATCTGCAGGATAAAGGACTAGTCAGGGAGAGTCTCAGTCCGTGTGTTGTTCCGATAGTATTGAGTCCGAAGAAGGATGGAGGCTGGAGGATGTGTACAGACTCCATAGTGATTAATAAGATTACCATCAAATACAGATTTCCACTGCCGAGAATGGATGATCTGATGGATTGCCTGAGTGGGGCAAATTATTTTTCAAAAATTGATCTCAAGAGTGGATATCATCAGATCCGGATGAGGGAAGGAGATGAATGGAAGACAACATTCAAAACAAACAAGTGTTTGTACGAATGGCTGGTCATGCCGTTTGGATTGACAAACGCGTCGAGCACTTTTATGAGGCTGATGAATGAAGTCCTGAGGGAATTCATTGGCAAATTTGTGGTTGTATATTTAGACGACATACTGATTTTCAGTAAGACCAGGGCTGAACATTTAAAACATTTGGCCATTATAATGAGAATATTGCAATAGGAGAAGTTGTTGATCAATTTGAAGAAATGCTCATTCATGTAGACAGAACACATCTATTTGGGTTTTGTAATCTCGACGAATGAATTGAAAATGGATCCTGAAAAGGTGGACGTGATAAAGAATTGGCCATCACCAAGAAGTGTTTTCGAGGTGAGAAGTTTCCACGGATTAGCTAGTTTCTATAGAAATTTCATTCGAAATTTCAGTGGGATTAGCGCAGCAATGATGGACATAGTGAAGAAGCGGCATAAGACTTTTCACTGGACAGCAGAGGCTGAGAGGAGCTTGAATCTGTTGAAGCGAAAGATTACAGAGAAACCAATTCTGGTGTTGTCTGATTTCCAGAAGACATTTCAGGTGAAATGTGATGCCAGTGGGTATGCTGTTGGAGGAGTCTTAAGTCAGGATGACAGACCTGTTGCATATTACAA
Organism: Picea sitchensis; assembly: GCA_010110895.2. Lineage (NCBI taxonomy): Eukaryota > Viridiplantae > Streptophyta > Pinopsida > Pinales > Pinaceae > Picea > Picea sitchensis. The sequence goes on along the minus strand of SNQJ01S0216413.1, from coordinate 13,731 downwards.
CGAGAAGCTGGATGATGCAAAATTGAAATACTCCACATATGATAAAGAGTTCTATGCCATCATACAGGCATTGAAGAAGTGGAGGCATTACTTGATACCCAAGGAGTTCGTTTTGTATAGCGATAATCACGCATTGCAGTTCGTAAGTCAACAAGAGAAGTTGAACCAGAAGCATGCAAAATGGGTGGAGTACATGCAGAATTTTACATTTGTGATCAAGCACATTTCAGGAACTGCTAACAAAGTGGTTGACGCTTTGAGCAGGAAATGTTTATTGCTACAGGAGTTCAGGATCAAGACCTTGGGTTTTGAAAATCTGAAAGATATGTATGCAGGTGATGCAGACTTCGGGGAAGCATACAAGGCAGTTGAGAATCCAGTTCTCAGAGATCGGAGTCTGTGGCTAGAATATATAATCTAGGAAGGATTGTTGTTCAGGGGCAATCAATTGTGTATAACGAATTGCTCCATGAGGGATAATTTGGTGAAGGAAAAGCATAGCGGCGGATTAGAAGGTCACTTTGGACATGACAAAATGTTCGCGAAGCTGAGCGAATCGTATTTTTGGCCAGGGATGAGCACCGATGTCAAACGGTTTGTTGACAGATGCAGGATATGTCAACATGCGAAGGGCCGAAAGCAGAATGCTGGGTTATATCAGCCATTACCCATACCTGAGAGGCCATGGGAGGCGATCAGTATGGATTTTGTTTTGGGTTTTCCAAGGACACATCGAGGAGTTGATTCCATCTTTGTGGTGGTAGACAGATTCTCGAAGATGGCACATTTTATTTCGTGTCATAAGACCAACGATACGACCCACATCGCGAACTTGTTTTTTAAGGAAATCATCAGATTGCATGGATTGCTGAGAAGCATAGTCTCGGACAGGGATACTAAATTCATAGGTCACTTTTGGAGGACGCTATGGAAGAAGCTGGGGACTAATCTGGCATTTAGTTTAGCTTACCATCCGTAGATGGATGGGCAAACCGAAGTGGTGAACAGAAGTCTGGGAGACTTACTGAGAGGCTTAGTGATGGAGCATCACAGCAGTTGGGACCAGATATTACCACAGGCAGAATTTGCGTACAACGATTCGGTGAATCAGAGTACAAGCAAGAGCCCATTCCAAATTTTATATGGGACACAGCCGAGGGGAGTTTCTGAGCTCAGGGAGTCAGAACATGCTAAAACTAACAACGCTCGTGCTGAAGAATTCGCTGAAGCGATGGAGGAACTTCACACGAAGGTGAAGCAGTGACTGATGAAATCAAATCAAGAGTATAAGTGTAGAGCCGATCAGTGAAAGAGACAACTTTAGTTTGAAGTTGGCGACATGGTTCTGGCGCACCTGAGGAAAGAAAGGTTCCCGAGGGGAACATATAACAAGCTCAAGATGAAAAGGATTGGGCCATGTAAAGTCCTGAGGAAATTTGGGGAGAACACATATGAGCTTGAGTTGCCAGAGGGAATCGGGATATCTTCGACTTTCAACATCTCGGACTTATACCCATACAGGATTCATGAAGCAGAAACAGGAAATGGGGAACCAGTGATCCAGTGGCAGAAACAATTACCAGTTGCACAGAAGCCTCAGATGGAGTGCATACTGGATAAAAGAGTAGGCAGGAAGACTAGGCGCAAGTAGTATTTTGAATACCTGGTGAAATGGAAGAATCACCCAGTGGAGGATGCTAGCTGGGAAACAGATGCAGTGATACAGAAACATGGTCACACTGTACAGGAGCTCATGGACAGGAGCCCATGAAATCTTTCGAGCCGAGGAGTATGATGTAGGAGCATCACTCACTCATGAAGCGAGCCAGCGCATGGAGCAGAAAAGACAACTGGACAATGCCAGCATCATATTTTGAAAACACCTTGATATTTGTTGCGCCAAGCATTAATGAGCTAATGTAATGAAGCACACTTGTATTGTAGTTAGATAGGAAGGCATTTAATAGTTTTAATGTTGTTAGGTAGGAATTGATTGTAGAATTGATAGCTTTAGATTTCGAGAGGGCAAACGGAATATAGGCACCCTCCTTTGTACATTGTATTATTATTCTGGATTATCATTGAGAGCAAGCAGAGCAGAGCAGAGAACTTGTGTAGAACACCCATGCACAGATTGGATTAATAGAAGAGTCTTTAATTCAAATCCATGGTTTGTGTTGTTTCTCTGTGTTGATATTATGCTTATGAATGTTTGTTTCCTTTGTATGCATTTTCTTTTGAATATGTTGTGCATGTGAATTCAAAGGTTTACTGAAGTTTGAGATAGAGGAGAATGAGTTTCAATTGTTTCTCTGTCTGAGCCAGGAGATTCCTGCATAGAGTGCAGTGAAATTCATCTGCATCAAGTGCGTTGATGAGGCTAGATAGTTGAACTATTGTTCTCATCTTCCCAGAGTTGAATTGGGTTATTAGAGCCATGCAGGTGAAGTGCAGGTCAGATTGGAAGTCTCAGTGATGAGTCTAAGCATAGGTTGACAGAGACTATTGTTGTTGGAAGCGCACAGAGTCCAAAAGTTCCAACACTTGGAGAGTGATTGGACGCCGAGCGCAAGGAGTGCGCCAACCCTCAGTTGAAGGGGTGAAAGAAGTTAAGTTCAGGAGGGATAGTTCCATCGTGAAAGTCACAGGAACAGACCCAGGTAAGATTCGAACTAAGAGAATCCTTGGAGCAGGAGAAGTTCCCAAGGAGGAGAATAGACAGACAGGATTCGCGGAGGAGAATCGCGAAATCCTGCAGACCGTCATATCTGGGAAGAGTAGCGAGGGGTTTAACCCTTGAGCGAAGGAGGAATCAAGGAGCCATCGCATATCGACATATCAAAGTTTGTGAATACAAGAGTTTTGAACTCGTTGAAATCGAGATTGTTGATTTCCTGAATCAACGGGAGCCGTCGATCATCATAGGGACGCGTGGCATCAGATCCCAGGAGATCGGGATTCGATGTTCGGGGTTTTCAACACCAAGGAAAACTTGTATCGTGGATTCACGATCCGCGAAATCCCAAAGTGACATGGCATTTTGGTACCACGAGGTATGATAGAGGACAGGTGTCATCGGCATTCGGGGCTCGGTGATTTGCGAGGCGAGTGAATCACGACACCACAATCGCCGATTTCCCGATAGGGAAATCCCCAACGGAAGAGGAAGCGTTGACCCATTGACCCATCGGGGTTCGGGGTTTGGACTTGCACGAGATTGTGCACACAGGTTCGTGATACCGTGAAGCCCAATTTCCCGATAAGCGAAGGGGAGATCACCGAGGAGATAACTGTGGGTAGAGGACTCCCGAGAGGAGTTGGAAGAGTTCTTTAACTCTTCGCGCCTGTGTAAAAGAAGGTCCTGGTGAGAGTGGGTTGGACTGTAAGGGTTTTGACATTCGCACCATCTACACATAGTTGGTGATATTCTTACCAATATAAGTGTCAATTGTGTGTTAATTTATATGTTGCATTATTATTTATGTGTTTATTTTTATGGGTTTTTTCCTGTGTGTGGTTTATACTTGTCTTTAAACTTATGGGCATTTCCTGTCTATGCTGCATGTATATGTTTACTATTACTTCAGTATGAATCTATGCATTTACACAATGTATTTGTCTTTTTTAAGTTTTATATATATAATTCCACAGGAGTTTATGTGTGTATATGTTTTAATTTGTCTACAGTTCGAAAAGTTTTATGTGGCATATCCCAATTGGACGTTGGGGATGTTACAATATGTATTAGAGAATGAAATATGTTTGGTGGTATGAAGCGGCCTAGGTGGTTGTGTATGTTACACCTTGGGTAGACCCATGATTGTACACTCACAAGCGCTTGCATGCATTATAGTGTGGTTATTTCTTGGCATCTTACACTTTGTTTTCCTACCAATGCTTCCAATCTCACTAGAACATTTAAGGCATGTAAAGCTCCCCAAGCCAAATACCCCCTTAAATCTATTTGATTTTTTTATGGCTACACATTCTTCTTTAAATTTTCTTGCATAACATGAACCACATATCTAAGACAAGAAATCTCAATTGCAACCTGGGAAACTACTCCAATGATTACTTCTAGAGAAATTGATTTGCAATTCCTAAGGTGACATGCCTCTTGGTATTTGTTCTCTAGTGATTTACTTGATCTGCACTTTAGTCCAAACTCAAATCTCATCGCTAGAGGAGCCAAGGCTACTTTAAAATCCCCAAAATGTGTGTAGTTAGTGGGATTTCTCCATATCTCAGGATTTGACATATTCATCCATGCTAAGACAATGATAACCATAAGAAAAATAAATAGCTAGATATTTATCTCTTGATCACTTAGATCCACATATTGATCCACACAATTTTCTCTTCAACAATTGTGATCTACTTGTTCTCTAGTGATCTGATCTGAATTGGATCTGATCTACTCCTTTAGTTTTTCTAGTGATTTGAAACAACCTCCTCAATGATTTTCTCATAAATATCTACTTAGTTATCTTATCTACACTAGCAATATCCCATCAACAAACATGTCAAATGACCTACAAAATGGAGCTTTTCCCTTAGCTATTGGATGAGGCTTCTCTTGGTAATAGGATCAAGTCACACAATCCTAGGAATCGCCTAAATGGAATCTCATCCTTTTTCAAGATCATTTTCTATGTTTTCAAATTAGTTGATCCAAACCCCATATAGTCATCTACACCAATTCTTCACCTATATATGTCATTTAATGACTTAGGGAAGAATCACAAAATATATAGGACCTCGATTTTTCTCTTGAGCGAATTCGAGACTCTTGAAAATATCTCTACTGATTTGAGAGATAGAATCCAAGTGATTAGAAAAGGAAATCATATCCGTACTCCAGAATATCTTGGGAAATTTCATAAGGGTATTCAATTGTTGAAGAAAAAATATTCATCCTTCAAAGAAGATTTGAAAACTATTGATTGGCTAGTAATAAATTATTTTGATGAGATTGGTCTAGGTAGGAATAAGCTACTGTGAGTACTTGTTGAGACTATGTATATAATTTTGGTATATTCTAGAGGTGCTATTGACACCAAAAATTTCTCTAGGGTTCATAAGTTGTAGCTAAAAAGGATCTGTAGAGAGACCAAACCTAAAAAGGGATAGGCAATGATCAAGAACTAGTGAAGATGAGAAAACAAATCTATACTAGCCCACTTAGGGGAGGAAAAAATATGTATTGTTAGTACATAAAGTTGCACTTGACTGTTGTTCACGGGCGAAATCGAACGCTTGTCAACTGGAGGAGTGGATCCAGTCCGGGGTTGTCTAAATAACCCAAGATGTTTGGGATGATCCACCCTGATGGGTTTAGCGGCTTCGTTGGCCGATCTAATTCCTAGGAAAAAGAAAGAAAAGATAAACTAAGAAAAACTAATCTAGGTGGGAAAAGCGGCTACAACAAAACTATATACAAATCTAAAACAAATACATACAATTTACTAACTGATATCATAAAACAATAATTCTACTTAATTAAATGTCCAGCTATCAACACAATTAAATCTTAATCACAAATGTACAATATTTACAAATTACAGATTTTAAATGAAAACCTACAAAAAATCATTTGTAAACTGTCGTATGACAGCAAAACTATTTCTTTTTTATTTTTATAATTTTATGTGAAAGAAATAAAATGAAAACTATCTAAGATGAGCAATTAAAATAATAATCCTAACTATAAATCTGAACTATATATATCTATCTAAACTACTTAAATAACAGTAATAAACTAACCTGTAATAACGCTTTCCAATTTGTCCCGTGCAAAGTATCCAATTCAGTTGTTCGATGGGAGGAAACCCGCACCAGATTTTCCACAAGCTTCTTGTAGACAAGAAGCAACAATGCTCTTTGAATATAAATGACAGGACAAACAAGACATAAAATGACAACAATCTTAAAATTTGCAAATCATCACATTTAGATAAACTCGTATGCGAAGATTTGTACAAAATGATTCATTTAACGAAGAAGATAAACCTTTAATTCATTAAATTGAAACAAAGTAATTGTTGTACTTTAAAATAAGAGACATCAGATATGGAAAACACATAAACCAAATCACATCAACCTGCAACGAATTATGATAGCTAAAGTAGTCGATAATTGATTGCAAACTGATATGAAAAAAACTTGAAATAAAAGTTTGATATATTGAAAGCTAAAGCTGTTACAAAACATCCACTTTCATCCCAGTTTGTATCCTCATAAGTCCAAAGTCTTCCTTCTCCCAACAGTGATGGGTTCATTACAAAAATACATGAGTATATAAAGGCCACAGAGTAAAACATCCTTGTGGGAATTATCAAAAACAGTTTACAAAAAATATGGGAACAATCTCCCAAGCCTCTATTTTTGCCTATGACAAAACTATATCACAAAAAGCAAGTTCTAAACTGCTACAGCATGTCCAATTTGCCATTGAAATTCGTAGGTACCTTTAGGTGGACAAGAATAAACAAGTTTAGATAATGTTTTATTGTAAAAATTAACAAAAATCTAAATTTTAAGACTAGCTACAAAATCTTACGATTTTGTAGTTGGTCTTATTTACAAACAAAATGGTTTTTAATCAATCCAAATGATAACAGAAATATATTCGACCTATTAAACAAATATTTAATTACTAATTGAAGCAAGGCAAATTATTCACGCCACAACAAATCGAAACTTTTATGCCAATTTGAAACAGACAGAAATCATGTTTAATTAACCGAATGGTAACAGGGATATATGCAATATGTCAAACACTTTTTATTACCAATTCGAAGCAGACAGAATCATTTTGATAATTTGAAACCAACAAAATCATTTTTGAATCAATCTCAATCAAAACAAACTATAACCAATCAAACAAATCTTTCATATTCATTCAATACAAACACAATAGTTTATGTCAACTCATAACTTAACAAAATCATTGTTAAATCAAAACAAAACTAACAGAACTATATCAAACCAATCCTCCACGCATATACAAACGCCTATGCTAATTTAGGGCATACAACATCGTTTCAGAATCAAACCAAAATAAATGAATTAGACTAACTCAGGGCCGACATAATCATTATACTAATGCAAAATCATATCAATCAAAACATAGCTGTGTCTGATTTTAGCAAAAAAATCTTTTGTACATGATTCATAACGAACTCATTTTTGGTAATTCGAAAATAACAGAATCGTTTTGAATCTATTAAAATGACAGAACTAATTGAAAGAAAACATAATCAGCAATGCTAGTTCAAACCAACTCATAAAAGAAAATCGATGTTGAAATGCATACCTGGGCTGTAGGAAAACGTTTCGATCAGGATAACTTTGAATTGACAAAGGTCGTTGTTGCCTCAACATTTCTGAAGACAATTGAACCAGTGGTCTTTTTCTTCTTCTCGTTGGCTTGTATCCTAACTCTTTCTTTTGACAATGGTGTCACCCGTTCCTCCAAAGATTTAATCTTAGATTGCAACAGGGGAACGTCGGTGTAATAATGTTCAAGCCAAGAATTGCATTGAGTGCAAGGTGGTTGATTTGGCCTTGGCATTATAGGTGAGGGTTCGTTCAAGTTACCAGGGGTTTCACTGTGAAGCTTAATTCCCGGGAAGTTAGGGTCGTTCTTGAGGCATGGAGGTAAGTTTGAAACATAGTCATAGGGTTCCATAGAGCAGAGGCCATGAGAGTAAGGGTATTCCTCGGCTACGAAACATTCAATCTCAGAGTCTAAATCCTCGCTCAAAACAATAGGCTTTTGGTCTACGTTTTGCTTGGGCTTGTTCCGAGAGCATCTAGATATCCACCGTGCGTTCTTCTTTCCCTTACTGTTAACACCAGTATCACCTTTGTCTTTCTTCCTTAAATACCTCTTGACGGTCTTAGTATTGTCTTTAGCACACGGGTTGTCTATGGTATCAGGTAGGTCAATGTTGGGGTAGTTCAAGGGTTTGACAGGGGGTAGAAGGGTAGGAGGTGGCACGACTGGCCCAACCAGAGGTTTAGTAACCACAACCTTGCCCACTTGGACACACTCGGGAGTGGAAAAGCCATTCCTTGTTAGGAAGGCTTGCCAACAGTCACCATTAAGGCTCAGATGATGAACAATCATGATTTTGATCAAGCAGTGATGGAAAAGGCTGCTATCGGCCTTCTCACGCTTAAATAGTTTGGGCATCTTGTACAGACTGCATAGGAGATAGTGTGGCATGTTCAGAGGGTAGTCTATAAAATTCATAAGAAACCTGAGATGATAAAGAAATACCAAACTGTAACGACCTTTGCAAGTTACAAATTTCTTAACAATTGCCAATAGATCATGCCACCTGGGTTTGAGGGCAGTGACAGGCATACCTCTATCACAACTAACAATCTTCCTTGATGTGAATAGGAGCGGCCATGACACCTCGTCTACTTTCGAGTTCTTAAACCACCTCTTCCCTTTAACTGGTAAGCTTGTAGCTGAGATGAGGAATTCCTCATTTAGCTCGAGTTGGATATCTATGACCTTATCCCTGCATCCGTCGAAGGTGAGAGAAAACTGTTGGGCTACCGAAGGTTGAAACCCTCAAATCTTTGGATAAAAACCATCCAGCCACTATTTTCCAAATCCTCACGAGAATTGTCGAATAGCAGGAGTGTTTGGGTGCCATTAGGTTCTATGCAGACCACAGGTGCCATAGGAGAGGGCACACAGTGGGAAGGGTAAATGGAAAGGGGTTTGGACAGGGTATATGCAGGATTGAATGCTCAAAGATTTCCCCAAAAACCAACAGAGGTAACTCGGGATACAAGGCAGGCATTAATGCCTAAGTGTGTGAGGGTGGTGGAACGAAATCAACCCATGAAAAATAGTCATAGCCAAATGTACAATCGACGATGCATATGGTGATCACTATTGCAATGTGTTAAAAGCAATGCCATTCAAGCAATCAATGAAAACTATGGTAATTCAGCCCAAATATTTGCACAAGCAATAGTGTTTGCATGGTTTTAAAATCAAAACAATGTTTCAACTATAGCACCGAGGATTCGATCATAAATCATATGCTTTGTATGAAACTATTGAATTAAGGGTCTAATCACCATGTTAATGCGTTGTTATGAAATCATTGAATTCGATCAAAAGCAATAGGACATCAAACCACCATTGAATCAAGGACTCAATCACAATCATTAGAATATCATCACAGTCTTATAAAAATGAAGTCATATTAACAACAAAAAAATGCCAAATGAGTAAAGGTTTTAGTGTCTTGCCAACTGTGTGACCATAATTGAATTGGAAACTCAATGAACACATAGACAAGAGTAACCATAATAATCCAATGAAGATTTTAATGTCATTTACGTGACTTTGAAATCAAAGTTTTCACGCTCGCAGTCGTGAAAACGAGAACAAAAGGCAGGTGTGCAAATGCGCAAGATAATAGTGTTGTTTTATTCAAATGATTATGAAGAGAATCAAGGGTTCCAAAACACTTATGTAGGAAGCTTATAAATATAGGATAAAAATGTGAAATGGCTTCCAACAATGGCGACACACTGGTAGAAGCAGTTATCTCTGCCAAAAGAACAAATTCAGATTATAATAATGAGAATAATTTTGACTGAAAAAACCAATAGAAAAATGTTTAAACACCGTCATTAATCAAACGTTACAACATTGTTTGAAGGATGAAAACTGATAATAGTCTTAAGACAAGCGAACCACGATATTAAAGATAAAATCTCCAATATTGTTGATAGAGCCACTACTGCTAGTAGGCGTTCATAGCCTCGACAAGTTTTCCATTTAACCCACTCTGATATCTGTATCCTGCTAAGAAGTTCTAGATCAGAACAAAGGACATTTTAAGGTCAAGAGATTTCATATTTGCAAATTTTAATATACTCGACATTTCTTTGCTACCAGCAAGCCTGTTCAGTACCCCAACGAAGTTGTCTTGGCATCATGCATGCATTTACCCACCGCCAGTAGACCTGTTCAACATCCCGACGGGTTTACAAACACTTCCCATAGCTTTTTTATGATTTAATTTTTTAAAGATATATAATTGAGCGGGGTGACGCTGAAAATTATGATATTTTAAACATATTTTTATAGACCTCAACAAAAAAATTTAGAACTGTCTTTCATTAAGATCCAGAGATGGTTTATTTACAAAACCAACCTTCTAAAGTAGGGAGACATCTTCTGAGTTATTCCCTTAAGGAATAGGGACAACGTAAGAAGATAATGGATGATCGTGACAGGATTCACTCAGAGATTGAAATCAGTTAACTTCTATCAAACATGGCTGTGAATTTCAGAAGTATATTATAATTGATGTTTAGACAATTTTTCAGCAGTCATTTTAGTGAAAGAATTTTCTGTTTTCTTTGTTTGAACAGCTCAAAATGCAGATATGTGTATTTCCAAAAACAAAACTGATAAGTACAAGGGGAAAATAAAAAACAAAATAGTAAAAGAAAAGCAAACAAAAGAAAAATATTTAAACAGTATAGAAAGGGTTTTCATCAAGTGAAATATATTTTCAGAGCTTGGCTATTCACCGGATAGGTGTCTGGCTATCCCTCTAGACTCTGTAATCGGAAAGAGCTGGGACCCAATTTCTCAGCAATTAAAAATGGTCCAAGCCATAAGTTATGAAACTTCATGTGTTCTCCCTTTCCCTCATGCGGTTTGTCCCATTTCAAGACAAGGTCACCTACTTTGAAGTTCCTATTAGAGGCAGAGTTGGAATCAAACCATCTTTTAACCACTAGTTGATGTTGATCTAACTTACGTTTATCTTGAGATCTTACCTCTTCTAGTTTCATTAAAGCGTTAATTCGGTTTTCCAAAGGGGGACAATCTTCCTCTTGTATTTTTTGTGATAGTTGTAGTGAGGGAAGAAGAATGTGTGGTGGCAGAATTGCTTCTCTGCCATAGATGAGAAAAAAGGGAGAGTTAGCTACAACAGTCTTTGGTGTTACCCTATTATCCCAGATTGCGTTTAACAGTGCATTGTGCCAGTTTTTGTGATTTTCATATACTGTTCTCTTGATGATTTTAATCAGATTCTTATTGGTTGATTCTGCCAATCCATTTCCCTGAGGATAATAGCTGGCAGAATACTTCAATTTGATTCCTTTTTCTAGAGAAAACTCGCTCATTTCAAGAAGCATTATCGAATACTAAACAATCACGGATACCAAAACGAGTAATAATATTTGAATTTAAAAATTCAATTACCTGACTAGTATTCACAGTTCTTAATGCGGCAGCTTCAGACCACCTGGTGAAGTTATACATGGTTGTTATGATAAATTTATGCTACTGTGAGGATGGAGGATTAATTGGACCTATAATATCAAGGCCCAACTGCTGAAAAGGGGAGTCTACTGAAACGGGTTGCAAAGGAAAGGTTGGTTTATGTAACTGCCCTAATGCTTTTTGACAAATAATACACTTGTGGAACAAAGCATGGGAGTCTCTAAAAAGTGTGGGCCAGTAATAACCATCTTTCAATACTTTATGGGCAGTGGTGTCACCACCAAAATTCCCACCAGCTTCTCCTGCATGCAATTCTAGTAAGACTTTTTCTGCTTCATCTTTCTCAAGACAACGCATTAGTACTCCATCAAAATTTTGATGAAATAGAATACCATTAATCAAATAAAAGGAGGCATATTTTAATCTTAACGCTCTTCTTTTAGTGGGATCTAGGTGACGTGGGGCTAACCCATGTTCAAGACAGAATTCTATATCGTCATACTACGGACTGACAGAGTTTTGTACACAGCAGATTACACTTTGATTGTGCTATCCTAGGTTTGACATATCGTTTTCCTCTTGCTGTCCTGCTGTTGAATCAACAACTAAATTGCATAACCCTTGGCCTCTCACTATTTGAGCTAGGGTGATTTCTATATCATACTCATGCAAGGAAGTAACCCAGTTTGCCCTCTTTTCACCTAATTCTTTCTACACTAACAGATTTCTGACGGCTGGGTAAGGGACAATAATTTTTGTCCTAGATTTCAAAAGATAAGATCGGAAGTGTTTGACTGCTTTAAAAACAACGTAGGCTTGCTGATCTACCACTGGGTAATTAAGTTCCACGCCTTTGAAATTAGAGCTCATAAAGGCAATGGGTACTTCATTGTTTTTAGCGTTCTTTTGAGTTAGGACAACAACATAGAAGCGGTTAGAAGTGAATGTGTAGAGCGTCAAGTGTTGCGAAAAGTCGGGGTTCATGAGAGAAGGAGCATCTATTATGGAATTTTTTATTGAATTGAAATCTTGATTTTCTACAGGTCCCCAATGATATTGTGCATCTTTCTTAATGAAATTCTTTAAAGGTCTCACCATCTCAGAGAAACTGGGAACAAATCTCCTGACGAAGTTTATCTGGCCTAAGAAATACTGCATGGACTTTTTGGATGAGGGAGGGGGAAGTTTTGAGATGACTTGATTCCTTTCAGGTTAGATAATCATCCCTTTGCTTGACACAATGAATCCTAAGAGTTTACCTTGTTCTACTGCGAAGATAGATTTTTTAGGATTCAAGGAAATGTCGTATTTACGACATCACTGTAGAACGACTCTTAAATGAGCTAGATGATCGGTTTTGTTTTTGGATAATATAGTAACATCATCTAAGTAAACTATGACGGATTGATTGATTAAGCCTCAGAAAGCGATGTCCATCGCTCTCTGGAAAGTGGCACCAGCATTAATCAGTCCAAAGGGAATTTTCCTGTAAGTGTAGGTGCCCCATGGAGTGCGGAAGGTAGTTTTAAGTTGGTCTGGAGGAGACATCAGGACTTGGTTGTACCCTGAAAAACCACCCAATAAGGATAGTCTCTCAGAACCATATACCTGTTGAAGGATCTGTTCCATAGGTGGGACAGGGTAGTTGTCTTTATCAAACGTTCTATTAAGGTTTCGGAAATCAATACATAGTCGGATTTCCCCACTTTTCTTCCAGACATGGACAAGGTTAGAAACCCATTGCGTGTGCCTAACTGGGAAAATTATCTTAACATTCAGGACTTTATTTAATTCGTTTTTGACGGTCGATTGGAGCTTAGGGTGCATTTTTCTTAATTTTTTTTGAAAGGGTAAGGTTTGGGGTTTCATAGGAATGATGTGTTGTATGATATTAGGGTCGAAAGTTTTAAGGTCATCTTACGTCCATGAAAAAACATCTTTAAATTCCTTAAACAATTTAATCAATGCGGCTTGTTCTTGTTCAGAACACCCCATGTTAGAAAAACAGGACCGCTGAGCAATAAAATAAAACAAATGTAGAAACAAAACATAGAAGACACACAATACAAGAGAGACACAGATTTACATGGTTCACCCAGTGTGGGCTACGTACACCATAGAAATTTCCAGGTCTTTCCTTTATTATTATCCAACAAATGAAGGGATACAACCTACAGCAAAACCCACTATAACTTCCTCTTCTTTCTCTCACAGTCTCCTCTCTCATAATACAATATTCACCATCATCCATAGATGAAATATATTTCCCTCATAAAAGAGGGTTGCCTTCTAGGGAAAAAAACCCTAACATAATCTCTACCGTTAGATCTGCAACCTTACAATGAACGGTCCAGATTTACAATGAAATTACAATATACTTTTACAAGGCAATTTTTGCTTTGGGGGCTTCACCCCCGAACCCCCGCTGGGGGCCTGCTTACCCCCAGACCCCC
>SNQJ01S0216412.1:15449-26682 GCA_010110895.2 Picea sitchensis | reverse complement strand
AGATCATTTGAAGAAAATATAAGATAAAGTGTATCAACAGAGATTTGTGTCTAGAAGTGTTAGGAACCTAACCCCTCACATAGGTAGAATAATATATTTCCATGTAATAAATGTCAATATTAATAAGGCCTAGCAATAAGGAAGAATAAGTCAAATGTAAGAAGACCTAATAGAAGTTTCCACTTCTAGAATGATCTTCCTCTGGATTTTTCTTTTGATAGATATATTTAGTATAAATAGGATTTAAGGGTATGAGAATTTTTGTCTTGGATATTATTGTAATAGAGCTCTTCTTTGCTAGAGGTTACCTCCTCGAAGAGGAAAGTGAACATTGCTCTCAGTAATCAAAGTGCTCTTTCTAGTGCTATTCTAGTATTATTTTGGTATTATTGTGGTGTTGTTCTCATTATATCATTGTTTATCTACCATTTCTAGCTAATTATTTCTGTTCTTCATACTATTTTATATATGGAATATTACAAGTGGTATTAGAGTACTTTCCTCGAAAAACAATTGTGGGTTAATGTTTTTTCAAGGTAGAGACATATTCTGACATCTTTAAGCTACAATGATTTGTTGTTACGCGCATAAACCCATGACTAGGGATTCATACACACAGGAAATACAAGTGTTAATTAAGTGCACATTTGTTGTCCACACGTGTAACCCATGTTGGTACCCTTTCGAGTGGTAGTGCATCAAACAACACCTTTATACAGATCGACCTAGGTATCTTGACTCCCTCCATAGATAAATCGATCATCCACCTCACTTCTATAGTTCCACCAAGATCAACAATTGGGAAGATAATATCTAGTACCTGGGTAGTCGGGTAGTACGGTTAAGGTCATGGTCTAGCCTCCTTCGTTGGTGCCCTGAGATATTGGGTTGAGTACTACTGTTGGACCCTGCACGTATATCAGAGAGATATAACACAGGGAAAACCCTTGTTTGTAGAACCCTTGAATACCCTAACCCTTGGGATGGAAACAAAAACAAAACATATAAGATCTATTGTCGCACAATTGTGTCTCCTGCATTCGGGTTGTGAAATTACTACACATTTCTTCTTGTTAAAAATTTGGGCATTTCATCACTGCAATATTCTTTAGATCAGAGTATAACTCCACAGGAGTGAAAAAAAAAGTCTGGATCATGTTGGCAACATTATTTGAGACCAATCTTGTTGGATGTCTCTCTTCGCCCTTATCGCAATCATACCTATCATGTTTCAGCAAAAAAAAATTATTGTGGACCCAACGCCTTTTCAACACCCTTATTTAGGATTTACCTCATTGGATTCAACTCGTCGCCCTAATCGTTGTGATACACTTCCCCACCTATACCCATATGTTGATCTAAAAGATTGTTTTATGACCTTAAGGTCAACCTCACGAGTAAATGAATCCCCCTATGTTTTTAGAGAGGTGGTACACCTCTTTGGATGAAATATTGGAAGATTCTTTGTATGGATTTGCAATGAATGTAAAGGGTGAATGCTAAAGAGAAAACCCCGAGAGATATTCCAAGAAATATAATATATACAAATGTAAGACTTTTGTATACAGGGATACAGATACACATCATATCATTTGAAGAAAACATAAGATAAAGTGTATCAACATAGATTTGTGTCTACAAGTGTTAGGGACCTAACCCCTCACGTAGGTAGAATAATATATTTTCGTGTAATTAATGTCAATATTAACAAGACCTAGCAATAAGGAAGAATAAGTCAAATGTAAGAAGACCTAATAGAAGCTTCCACTTCTAGAATGATATTCCTCTATATTTTTCTTTTGATAGATATATTTAGTATAAGTAGGAGTCAAGGATATGAGAATTTTTGTCTTGGATATTATTGTAATAGAGCTCTGCTCTACTGGAGGTTGCCCCCTCGAAGAGGAAAGCGAACATTGCTCTTAGTAATCAAAGTGATCTTTCTGGTGTTATTCTAGTATTATTTTGGTATTATTGTGGTGTTGTTATCGTTATATCGTTGTTTATCTACCATTTCTAGCTAATTATTTATATTATGCATACTATTTTATATATGGAATATTACAAGTGGTATCAGGGTACCTTCCTCGACAAAAAATTCTTGGTTAATTTTTTTCAAGGTAGAGATATATTCCAACATATTTAAGCTACAAAGATCTATTTTTACGTGCATAAACCCGCGACTGGGGATTCATACACACAGGAAATACAAGTGGTACTTAAGCGCACATTTGTTGGCCACCCGTGTAACCCATGTCGGTACCCTTTCGAGTGGTAGTGCATCAAACAACACCTATATACAGATCAACCTAGATATCTTGAAGCCCTCGATAGATAAACTGATCGGCCACCTCACTGCTATAGTGCCACCAAGATCAACACTCAAGAAGATAATCTCTAGTACCTGGGTAGTTAGGTAGTAATGTTAAGGGCATGGTCTAGCCTCCTTCATTGGTGCCCTGAGATATTGGGCCGAGTACTACTTTTGGACCCTTCATGTATATCAGAGAGATATAACACAAGGAAAACCCTTGTTTGTATAACCCTTGAATACCCTAACCCTTGGGATGGAAACAAAAACAAAACATATAAGATCTATTACCACGTGATTGTGTCTCCTGCATTCGGGTTGTGAAATTACTACACATTTATTCCTGTTAAAAAATTGGGCATTTCATCCCTGCAATATTCTTCAGATCAGAGTATAACTCTGCAGGAGTAAAAAAAAAGTATGGATCCTGTTGGCACCATTATTTGAGACCTATCTTGTTGTATGTCTCTCTTTGCACTTATCGCAGTCATACCTATCATTTTTTAGAAAATTGTTTTTTCTCATGGACCCAACCCCTTTTCAACACCCTTATTTAGGATTTACGTCATTGGATTCAAATCGTTTCCATGATCATTATGATACACTTCACCCATAACCCATTTTCTGTGTGGTACCACCCGCCCCTTTTCATGTTGCCTCTTCATCATGGCCCAATCCCATATCCAAGACTTGGAAACTTTCTTCAATTCCTTGGACTCTAATTTCACAGAAACCAAACATGAAGTGAGACAAATCAGTGCTAATATTTCCACCGTCAATAAAAACATGCATTCCTCCATTAATGCCAAAATAGAGGACCTCAAACAAGACCTCAAACAATACCTTTCTACCCAACTTGAATCCTTCACTACGATGATTTGTGCCAAGATGCATATCCATGTATATCTTCCCTCATTTGACCCACCTTTGCAATCCAAAGGTGAAACTTCCTCTCATTCCCAGAATTTTCAGCCCCATCACCTTCAGCGTGACCTATGCCTTACGCACGTGGATGTGACCAAACTTGATGGTTCAGATCCCACTGGCTGGGTAACTCAAATGGAAAATTATTTCTCTTTGTATCGCATTATGGATGAGTTGGCCAAACTCCGGTATGGTGTTCTCCATATAGATCAAGAACATTGGCAATGGTGGCAATGGAGAAAAAACTTCCGCTAAGGGTATGTGGCTTGGACACACTTTGTGGTAGAGCTTCATGAACTCTTTGATAGTGACACCAACCATTTAGGTAGTTTGAAAAAGTTGAAACAATATGACACAGTGGGAGACTTTATAACCGATTTTGAGCGATTGGGTTTTCGTACAGAGGGAATTTATGATGCTTTTTTCTGAGAATGTTTTATCAGTGGCCTCAAGGATAAGATTTGTTCCCATGTCCTCATGGCTCGACTTCAGAGTTGGGTGGATGATACTAAAAGAGATAAGGAAGAACAACATGTTGCCTCTTCTCAAAACCGAAAACCCTCCTTTATTCCTCACCCTAAACTAGTCACTCCCGCTCCTCCTTCTACTCCACTAAATATCCATAAATTGACTAGGGCTAAAATGGATGAGCGACAACTCAAAGGCCTTTGTTATAATTGTGATGAAAAATATTTTCCTGGGAACAAGTGTAAGGAACACGATATTTTTATGGCCATCTCGGAGGATGTTTTAGAAGACAATGTTGAGGCTCCCCTTGCATTCGTGTCACTTGAACCCACTGACATGACCCCTCCCTTAGACCCTCCCGAAGTAGAACCATTCATTTCCCTAAATTCTCTCACTGTCATCTATTCTCCCCAAACCCTCAAGCTAATTGGTTAAATTAATAATAGGAAGGTCATCATTCTTGTTGATAGTGGAAGCACCCATAACTTCATTCATCACTTTATTTCCCAAGAAACTAATTGTTATATTCGTGTCGTCAATAATTTTCAAATCATGATTGTCAATAGTGGGTCCATGAAATGTGGAGTGCGTTGTGAAAATGTGCATCTACAAATTGGTGAGTACCATATGAAATATCATATGTTTTCTATCGACATGGGTAGTTGTGACATTTTGTTGGGTGCAAAATGGCTAAGGACTTTGGGTCCCATTCTCATGGATTTTAAGGAATTAAGCATGCAATTCAACCAAGAAGAACAACAATATAAGTTCCAAAGAATCAATGCTAGTTCCAAGGAGATCATGAGTTCCCATCGCATGGAAAAGTTGTTAAAAAAAGGTCATTCTGGAATTATTTCCCAACTCAATGTCATACAAGCCACTGAGACACCCTCTGTGTCGTAGGACCTCCAATCCATCCTCTCTAAACAACAAGTGGTTTTTTTCCACTCCCTTGGGAAACTCTCCTTCCCATGGTGTTCATGATCATTCCATTCCCCTTGTCCCAGGAATCCTTCCTCCCAATATTTGTCCTTATCGTAATCCATTTTCCCAAAAAAATGAAATTGAGAAAATTGTTCAAGAATTTCTCAACGTAGGTGTTATCCTCCCTAGTACGGTCCCCTACTCTTCTCTTGTAGTCATGGTCCTTAAGAAATAAGGTTCTTGGTGGATGTGTCCTAACTTTCATGCCCTCAACAAACTCACTATTAAAGACAAATTTCCCATTCCTGTCATTGATGACCTCTTGGATGAATTGAGTGGTGCATAGTTCTTTACTAAACTGGATCTTGATTTTGGCTATCACCAGATACATATGAAAGAGGAAAACATTACTAAGAATGCATTTAGAACTTATGAGGGGCACTATGAGTTTTTGGTCATGCCCTTTGGCTTGTGTAATGCTCCCTCCACTTTCCAAAGCCTCATGAATCATGTCTTCCATCCTTTTCTCCATAATTTTCTCTTAGTTTTATTTGATGATATCCTCATCTATAGTAAAACTTGGAAAACCCATCTAGCTCATGTGGATCGAGTTCTCCATCTACTCTCTCAGCACCAACTTTTACTCAAACAATCTAAATGTTCTTTTGGCACCTCGAAAGTCTAGTACTTGGGTCATCTCGTTGGCAAGGATTGTGTTAGGGTGGATCCTAAAAATATCAAAGTTATGCAATATTGGCCTCACCCAAAGAATCTCAAAAGATTTCGTGGATTTTTGGGTTTAACAAGTTATTATCACAAGTTTGTTAAGAATTATGGAAATATCGTGGCACCTCTCATTTCTCTCCTTAAAACAAACTATTTCACTTGGACTCCAACAGTTGCTCAGGCTTTTAAAAACTTGAAGATGGCCATGTGCACCACTTCAGCCCTATCCCTTCCTGATTTCACAAAGACTTTTGTCCTGGAATGTGATGCTTCCAGAAAAGGAATTGGTGCAGTCCTTATGCAAAAGGGGTGACCTTTGGCCCTTACCAGCAAACAACTATCAGAGCGACATTTGGGAAAATAAATATATGAAAAGGAAATGTTGGCTATTCTTCATATCTTGGATCTTTGGCTCCCTTATCTATTCGGGAAACACTTCCAAATTAATACAGATCATCAAAGCCTCAAGTATTTTCCGAAACAATGTCTTTCCTTCCCAGAGAAACAAAAATGAGTGACTAAGCTCTTTTGATATGATTATGCGATCATTTACAAGAAAGGAAAAGACAATATGGCTGGTGATGCACTTTCCAAAAACTATGAATATGAAGGGTCCCTTTTTTCTCTCTCCTTCATTGTACCATATTGGCTCCAAGCTGTTTTCCAGGAATGACTACATTATCCCAAAAGTTTGCATTTGATACAATAATTTCAAGCCAATTCTACAGTCTTCCTAGGTTACTATTGGCTCAATAATGACCTTCGATACAAAGGTTGTTTGTATTTAAGTAAACATTCAAAACTTAAATCCATGGTACTTTATGAGCTTCATGCTACGCCCATCGCTCGACACTCCTGGTTTACCAAAACCTATGACCGGGTCAAACGTTCTTTTTTCTTGGATGGTATGAAATAGGACGTTCAAAATTTTGTGGTTGAATGTGATGTTTGTCAACACAACGAGGGAGAAACATTCAAATATCCTAGCACACTACAACCACTTCCAATTCCACTTACTATTTGGCAGGATATATCTATGGATTTTATTGTAGGCTTACCTAAATTGGGAAATAAATCATTCATCATGGTGGTAGTTGATTGTCTTTCCAAGTATGTTCATTTATGTGCTCTTCAAAACCCATTTACAACCTCCACTCTTGCTCAACGTTTCATGGATTATGTCTTCAATCTTCATGGCATGCCCCATTTTATTGTTTCTGATCGTGACCCAACTTTCACCAACAATTTTCGGCAAGAACTTTTGAAGCTACAAGGAACCCAATTGCATCTTAGTACAACTTATCATCCCCATAATGATTCTCAAATTGAAGTTGTGAACAAGTGTTTGGAAACATATTTGAGGTGCTTTGCATTAGAATGGAAAAATTAGTGGGTTCAATAGTTACCACTAGTTGAATGGTGGTACAACAATTATTACCATACAACCACTAGCATGACTCCATTTGAAGCGATATATGGAAAAAATCCACCTTCAAGACTCTCATCCTTTCCAGGTGTCTCAAAGGTCTAGGTAGTTGACGAAATTCTTACAGTGTGAGAGGCTATTCTTTGTACCCTCAAAGAGAATTTGGTCATGGCCCAGAATCACATGAAGCAACAAGAAGATCAAGGTCACTCTGAACGTCAATTTGCAGAAGGACATTAAGTTTTTCTTCGACTTCAAACTTACAAGAAAAATTACCTCAAGGCTGACCATTGTTAGAAACTGGCACCCAAATCTTATGGTCCTTATATCATTTTCAAGCATGTGGGATAGGTGGCCTATCAGTTAGATTTTCCCAGTCATTCTAAGCTCCATCCTGTTTTTCATGTTTCCTTCTTAAAGAAGGTGATTGGAACTAAGTGCCAAACTTAAAACAACCTTCCTGAGTTGGATGAAGAAGGCTCCATTTGGTTATATCCACAAGAATTTTTGGACCAGCTTGAGCATCGTTTGTGTCGACGAACCATAAAGGAAGTTTTAGTCTAGTGGAAAGATACAACTCCAATAGATGCCACTTGGGAACTAACTACCATTCTGCAACAATTTCCTCATCTCAAGCCTTGAGGACAAGGTTTCTTTTAAGGGTGAGGACATGTTAGGGACCTAACCCCTCACATAGGTAGAATAATATGTTTCCATGTAATAAAGGTCAATATTAATAATTCCTATCAATAAGGAAGAATAAGTCAAATGTGATAAGACCTAATAGAAGCTTCCACTTCTAGAAGGATCTTCCTCTAGATTGTTCTTTTGATAGACATATTTAGTATAAATAGGAGTCATGGGTATGAGAAGTTTTGTCTTGGATATTATTGTAATAGAGCTCTTCTCTGCTAGAGGTTGACCCCTCGAAGAGGCAAATGAACATTGCTCTCAGTAATCAAAGTGCTCTTTCTCATGTTATTCTGGTATTATTTTGGTATTATTGTGGTATTATTCTAGTTATATCATTGTTTATCTTCCATTTCTAGCTAATTATTTATGTTTTGCATACTATTATATATATGGAATATTACAACAAGGTTTTGGAGTCTCCATTCAAATGACATTCTTTATTTCTCGTAAGATAAATTGAACCTTGAATCTTCTATGACTTTGTAATAGGAATGGAAAAAACAAAGATGGACATGTCATCAAAGAACGTTCAAAGAGTGCATCATCAAAACTCAATAAAGAATATGATAGGAACACTTTAAACATATCACACTCAAAATATCAAGTCTTGAGAGGTGATTAAATTTATGCCCCAAAATATCTCTATGTAGAGGAATCAATAATAATATCCCATATGTAATAGATTTAACCCTCTTAGAAAAATAAAGTTGTCTCAACAGCCTCAACAATCTCAATGAAAAATTGATAAACTCTGATTAAACTACAATTTCATTTTTACAACGAGGTATCTTGTTCCTCTCCACATAAAATTTTACAAGATGACTTAAGACTTTTGATAAAGAACTGCTCAGACCCAAATCTTCATGTTTTTCTAACAATACATGAAAGATTTTACTGAAAGCAATAGAAAAGATGAAGATGTAGAGAGACAAGATTTAGTAGGCCAGTCCAATTAATATGAGAAATATAGATCTTTTCTTCTTGCAGACTCTTCATCACTGTAGAAACTTCTGACTTTCAACCTCTTGATAATTCCTTCTTTTGTCCTTTCAAAATTTTCTTTCAATGTTCTTGAAGTAGTTATGGTTTTCCTTTCTAGAAATTTCCATGAATCCTTTTCGAGTAAAACACCTTTAAATAATGTTTCATTTTATTCTCATTAATAATTTTTTTCATTGAAAATTTTATCTCCAAGTACGGCCCACTTATTCTTTTAATAAAGTTTTTTTAATAAACTTCATTTTCAATCTTTCAATTTACCCACCTTTAACAAAAGAGGACTATGTTTTAATTTTACGAGTAACATATTTTCCTTTTAATCCATTGAAAACATTTTATATGCAATCTTCATTGTTTCTACTTTCCAAAGAGTCCTCTTGAGAACAATTTGGAGTTCTGAAACACAAGATATGACCTCGAGAAGTTGGGGTTCCAAGCATATCTATCATCAAACCATAAAGATAAAGATGATTGTTCTTTCAATTTATGAGAGAAACATGGTGAATTTCATCCCTTAAAACCTATTCCATCATATTCCTCATTGAATTACCTTTCGAATGAGATAACGTTTTCCCAAATATGACTCTCGGATCTCAAGATATGGCCTTCAGAAGATTAACACTCAATAACAGTTGATCGATCTTCATCGAGCAATCTGGGCCCTTGATTTTAATTCACTTCCATCCTTTAGAAATTTGAATTTTGTTTATAAAAGGTTAATCCCACATGCATGTGACTCTTGGAGAATTAATGGTATATATAAAAAAAGGTGTATCATCCACCTAATTTGAGTTAAGAGGAGACAAAGAAGAGACTTTGGAGACTTTAGAATTCGACCTTCCCTTAGAAATTGATAAATTAATTAATATTTTAAATTCTTAGTCAACTTCTACCTCATGCCCAACTAATATGATAAGTCAGCAGTACAAATTTCTCCATGCGTCTTCGTCAACTTCCACCTCATGCTCATCCAACATGATGAGTGTCTTCGTCAACTTCGAACTCATGCCCAACCAACATGATGAGTCAGCAGTACAAATTTCTCCATGTGTCTTCGCGTGATAGGTCAATAATACACGAAAGGTCAATAATATGCCATATGTAATATCACCATTTGTTGCCACATGTTACAAGTTGTGTGGTGACATATGTCTACCATGTGTCATCCCTCCATAGGTTTCCATGTGTATCATTCTCATTGGATACCAAGTGCAACAAATAATGCACTTCCATGTGTCATAATGTGGTTGCATGAGTAAAATCTTAGGAAATATGGTTAAGTGTTGGAGAAATGGGAGAGGGAAGAGAGTGTGGAAGGAGGGAGGGAGGTGAGCACTGAGGAATGAGAAATAAGGGAGGGAATGTAGAGTGAGGGAGGAGTGTAGTGAGGGAGCAGTAAACATTTCTCCATGTGTCTTCATGTGATAGGTCAATAATACGTGAAAGGTCAATAATATGCCATATGTAATATCACCATTTGTTGCAACATGTTACAGGTTGTATGGTGCCATATGTCTACCATGTGTCATCCCCTCATAGGTTTCCATGTGTATCATTATCATTGGATACCATGTGCAAAAAATAATGCATTGACATGTGTCATAATGTTATTGCATGAGTAAAATATTAGGAAATATGGTTAAGTGTTGGAGAAATGGGAGAGGGACGAGAGTGTGGAAGGAGGGAGGGAGGTGAGCACTGAGGAAGGAGAAATAAGGGAGGGAATGTAGAGTGAGGGAGGAGCTCCATATGTTTGAAATAATGATGAGATTTTAAGTGTGAATGAGTGGGGAGTAAGGGAGTGGAGAGGGGGTAAGGGAGTGCAATGCGGGGTGAGGGTAAGGGATAAGGGGAGTAGGTCCTAAAACTTTGAAAAGTGGTTAAGTATGGGTGAGTGGGGAGGAATGAATAGAGAGGGAATGGAGTAAGGGAATGTGGAGCAGGGGTAAGGTGTGTGGAGGTAAGGAGGGAAAGAAAGGAGTGCAAGTATGCACGGTAAAAATAAATGATACTAAGGAAAATGACCCGGTGAGTGATAGAAACAATAAATGTGGGGATATGGAAGCAAGAAATTCAAAAGTGAGACTATGTATGGAAGAGTGGAACAAAGAAAATGTGACTTAGTCTTAAGCGTTAAGAATGGAACCAAGAAGATCTTAGTTATGTTACCCATGTAAAAAGACGTTTTTTGGGCAGTTAGACAAAAACATGGATATCTTGAGCATACGAACTCGGGTTTTGAATCCAAAAAATGCATAATGAATTTGAGATCGAGGGATACGCACTGAATTGATAATCTACCAAAATTTCTTTCTTCCAATATATATATTTTTTTGTTATTCCAAGAAAGGAAAATTTAGGTGATCATCTAATAAACTAATTAATCTTAGTGAAAGTTAATCATCATCATAAACATCATTATTATTGTAAATTTATTTTGTGAGATTCATAAATATATGATGTTAAATTTATAATAATTTTATAATTTAAATATATTATGATAATTTATTGATATTTAAATAAATTAATTAATTAAATAAAAAATAATGTTTTTTTAATAATTTCATTAAATAAATATTATTTATCAATATAATATATTAATATGTTTGAGATTTTCTCCTAGTTACCAGGTTTTAAAATTTTATTATATCTCGGGTTTTAAGATTTTAGTATCTCTATTAACAAGAAATTGTGAACTCATTTAATTTAAAAGAAAAATATTTTACTATTATTATTATATAAATTTGATATGTGAAATAAAA
>SNQJ01S0216412.1:0-15439 GCA_010110895.2 Picea sitchensis | reverse complement strand
GTACGATATATTAATTTGTTTCAGATTTAGTTTTGGGGATTTTAAGTTTTTAATAACATGAATGTAAAATTTCATTTAACTTAAAAGAAAAACCATGTTTTGCTATTATTATTATATAAATTTAATATGTGAAATATAATTACATTATTTGTAAATTAATAAGATATTTATTTAATAAAAAAAATGTTTCCTTAAAAAAGTGTAATTTTATTCATTTTTAGAGAATCAAATTACATTTTATAGGTGCTTCTAGTACATGTGTAGATAAATTTTAATGGAAAAAAATGATGGCATAAAAATAAGAAGAAAGACTAACTCGAAATGATCCTCAAAATGGGTCAGTGAAAACCCCACACAAGAGAACCCGAGAGAAGTAAAACCACCAAAACTGCACTCTCAACAGACCCAAAGGCCGAAAGGACCAGATCAAAGAGGTATGAAAACCTCAGATCGACAAGACCAAAAAGCAACAAAATCGATGGAGACCTCGACCAACAAGTGACCAGAAACAACACGCCCTCCCAGCAGGCCTTCTAAGTGCCTATAACCGCAACACTAAAGGAGACATCAATAGCCGCCAAAAGGAGCCAGATCATGAGCATACATCAAACCCTAAACAACAGAAGAAACCCCAAAGAGGAACCACATAAATGAAATAGGAGAAAGAGAAATGCCCATGAATCAATCCCAGATCCATCCTCAGAAGAAGAACCATCCACCACTCCAGAAAACAACAGATCTGAGATTATAATCCCAGACAATGCCTCCAGATGCACCACAAGTAGTCAAAAACTGAAGAAATAACGAGACTAGATACAGATATGGGCACCAGGCCCCAAACTGAGCAAGCAGATGGCTTAGGGAGAAGACACAACTACCCTAGAAGGATATGTCGCATGATGCCACAACCCGCCTACAACAAAAAAATTAGAGCCTAATCCGTGCGAGATGAACCAAGCGACGAGGAGAGGAGTCACCTCGCTTGGATATACCTGGAAGAAGAGTCTGCAGAAGGGAGAGAAACGTCGGGGAGGAGAAGCATCCGAGTGAGTGGGACCGTAGGAATAAACCCACATGAGCCGAGGAAAGAAGGAGCGTGCGATATGCGGCCAGGAAAACCCTAGCCACAGACCTCCCCCATTTGCTAGATGTTTTTACATACCATTTATTTAATAAAATTATAGATAGTATTTAATAAAGAAATTAAATTATATAATCATATTAAAAATTAATAAATTCATTGGCCATTATGTACAAATCCTATGTTTTTCTTATGTTTTTTCTTCTTTTTTTTCCCGAAAGAAATTATCTCAATTTTATAAGTGTTATAAAATCATATACAATTCGCAGGAAAAGAACCATAGCCAACTCCGTTCTATAAATAGTTCGGACATGGTCTTACAAGAAAATAAAAAATTGCCAGGTAACAACAGGAAGGTAAATAACAGTCAAAAGGCATGAACAGTTATCCCAGAACAAAAACCTCCGAATCTTCTCTTGCTCAGACAGCGAAAAAAAAGGTAGAGCTATCGGCTCATCAATGGATGACAGCCACCGCTACCACATGAACAGGCAGAAACCAAATCAGCAACCAGTGCTCACTGAACATATCTCAAAGAAAGGCGAATTTGTCATAGGAGTTCAAATAGATTGTAGGAGGAAGTCGGACTCTCCAGATCTCTGTCACAGTGGAAGATTGATAGTCTGCTGATCACTTGTTTAAGAGCATGCTTCGAAAGTGCATCTGCCTCAGAATTGAAGGATTTGGGAAGATGACGAAAGGTGATGTCAAAGAAGGAGAGGGCCAGCTGTTGCGTTTTTTGTTTCCATCCTTCCACATGGATGGATTCAAGACTACTCTTGTTGTTGATCCAGTCAATGATTACTTTCGAGTCACCTATAACATGTAGATGATTTAGGGACCAACAGGAAGCAATCATAAGAGTGGCCCATAAGCCTAAGAGCTCGGCTTTGGTGTTCGATCCCCTGCCACAATTTAGAAACCACTTTGTCGTCCGTTGTGGGTGGGATTTGAAGGTGCCTCCAGCACCACAACAAGAGCCTGTGGATAGATCCGCTCCATCACAAAATGCCACCGAGTAACCTTCTGGCAGGAAAGTATCCACCGCTTTAAAAGGAAGTGTCTTGACAGTGGTCTGCTTCCACTGAAAAGAGGCCAGTGTTCTGTAAAAGACCGCCTGAAGGGAGGGAGAGGCATCCTCGAAAAGGACCCTGTTACGTTCAATCCAAACTTGCCAGCAAACAAAGATAGCCAGTGAAGGTGGCGCTGCTTGGACAGTGAACCAGGAGAAGAAACACTCTGAAAAGGTGTTGTCGGTCCAATGGAAAGAAAGGGATTAATGATGCAGAATACGATTCCAAATCTCTTGGGCAAAAGAACAGTGAGTGAACAAGTGGTGGAGGTCCTCCGAGGCTCTGCGACAAAGCACACAAAAGCCCGGACCCTGCCAACCTTTTCCGCGAAGCAACTCCCAAGTAAGGAGTTTGTCACTAGCGCAAAGCCAAAAGAATAATGTATGCTTAAGTGGGAGCGACCAGGACCATAAGCGGCTGAGCCAACATGGCTGTGCCACGATCTTCCTCTCCGACAGCAGAGCATCATAGACATTTTTGGCAACCACTCTGCCAGATCCGTCTCCCCCAGTCCAGGTAAGGGCATCTCGAGCGACAGAGAGAGAAAGGCCCGAGCATCTTAAAGTTGTCGTAAAAGAATCAAATTCTTGAGCTAATGGCCCACCGAGAGCCAACTCGCTACTATGTAACCAAAAATCCGGTAGAGGAAAGGAACCGGTTACCTTCTTCAGTTGCGCAAGGGAGGTCATATTCAGGGAAAGCAGGTGGGACCTGAGCTGTAAGGAGAGAATTGATTTTTCATCAAGGCCAATTATTTTGTCCCTGCCAATTTTTATTTCTTCGCCCGCTCCAGGACGCCAACGAAGCCAATGTAGAATAACATGAGAGGAGGAGACCATCCCTTTCCAGTAGGGGGATGCCCATCGCTGAAATAAACAAGGCTTACGGATCCAAGAGGTGAGGGGTCTGTCACCTAAATATTTATCTTTGATAACCCGTTGCCAAATGTTGTCACTGGAAACTGCTCTCCAGAAGGAGAAAGCCAGTAACGTTGTGTTGAAGATAGAGAGATTCTTGAGTCCCCATCCCCTTGCCCTTTTTGGTCTAGAGAGTGTCTGCCAGCTGCTAAGGTGGAAACATCGATTTCCTGCAAGATCATTCCACAGGAAGTTGAAGGAGAGTCTGCGGAGCAGAGAGATAATTTTGGCAGGGACTTGTTCCAGAAGCATCCAAAATATTGCTAGACTTTGCAAAACCGTCTTGACCAGGATAAGACGTCCCCCCAGGGACAGCCATTTGTTGCACCAGAACCTATCTTCCTTTCAAAGGTAGACACCAGCCAAGACCAATCAGATGCGGAGGAAGCTCCCGGTTTAAGGTGGTACCCCAGATACTTGAATCCAATAGTTAAATCAGTGAAAGAGAAGGGGATGACACCTTTAAGAGAAGAGAGTTCGGTCTCAGAAGGACCCCAATAATGGACTGTCGACTTCAGAGGGTTAATGGACAGTCCTGAAACAGAACAGAAAATCTGTAGGATGTCCATGATCGCCTTCCATTCCGCAATATCATCTTTGGAAATTAATAGAATATCATCCACAAACATGAGGTGGATGATCCTGATGATATTTGAGACCTTAATACCAGAGATGCGATGCTCGGCAAGGATTTTTTGGAGGAGCAGGTTGAGCCCTTCCAGGACTAAAATAAAGAGGTAAGGCGATAGGGGGAATCCCTGGTGAAGCCCCTTCTCGCTCTTGAAAAATCTGGACACCTCCCCGTTGATCAAAACTGCAAAGTTGGCACTTGAGATGCAAGACATAATCCAATTAGTGAACATAATTCCAAAGCCAACAGAGTGGAGGATAAGTCTTATAAATTCCCAGTCAATACTGTCAAAATCCTTCTTGAGGTCCAGTTTCATGACCAAAGATTTTTGTTTTTTTTGTATGATGTTATGAATGCACTCGTGGGCCACCCCGATGGCGTCTTGGATCCTTCTTCCCTTTAAGAACCCAAGTTGTTCAGCTGAGAGACTCCTTTCCAAAACTGGCTTAATCCGATTGGCGATGACCTTGGAGATTAACTTGTAAACTAGATTGCAGAGGGAGATCGGTCTGAAATCACTGAAGGAAACAGGGGAGTCTTCTTTAGGGATAAGGACCAGAAAAGTAGAGTTTAAACTAGAAGATATTTTACCTTTAATCTGTGCGTCCTCCACCGTCAAAAGAAGGTTCGGGCCAACAAGATCAAAGAAATGGGTGAAGAAATCGGCCGTCCAGCCGTCAGGCCCTAGACTCCTCTCCTTCTTGAATGAAAACAAAATATCCTTTATGTCCAACAGAGTAACAGGCTTATACAGTTCAGTGTCTTCAGAAGCGGATACCAAGTTTGGAAAAAGGCTGGCTGTAGAAACTTTTGCCGTCAGATTTTGCCCACTGCTCGAAGATAATAAATTTTCAAAGTGAGAGGTCGCTTCCCTTTTAAGAGCCTCCTGTCCACGGATGGACCCATCAAATTCGATTTCAATGGACCAGATTACCTTCTTATTCCTTTTTAGACTAGCAATTTTATGAAAATATTTAGTGTTTGAGTCTCCCCACTTGAGCCAGGTCGCACGGCTACGAAGCCTCCAACTCTTTTCATCTTTCCGCAAAACAGCATTCCGATTATCCTCCAAAGCTTTTAAAGAAGTCTCCTCAATTGTTGACAGAGCTGAAGAAATGGCTTTTGTGTTGAGATGCGAGATCTCTGACTCCAACCTATTCAGATTGAAGTCCTTCGCCTTTTTCATGCGTTTTTGCCAGTCTTTAGTGTGCGTTTTTAGGACATTCATCTTCCAAGCTATTCTCAGCTGAGGATTAGCTTCAGAGTGAAAACGTTGGTCTGACCAAACAGAATGAACCAGGGAAGAGAAGTCAAGGAAGTCGGCCCAATGGTGATTGTATTTGAAGGGGAAAGGCTTGAATCTGAAGGGGAGGTTCAAGGTGAGAAGGATGGGTGCATGATCGGATAATAAGGGAAGAACAACTCGAGAGGTAGGGGAGACTGAGGAGGAGAAGAGTGCGTCGGAGAGAAGGAAGCGATCAAGCGGTTTGGCAATGGCTTATGTTCCCCTTCTCCCATTTCGCTAGGTAGGGGCGAGTTTAACTGGCACGATATCTATAAGATTAAAAGTATTAAATAAGTCTCTGTAAAGGTTAATACCTGAGCCGTATAGGGAGGGAGATCCCCAGTGTTCATTAGAGGAGAGTGTAATATTAATATCGCCTCCCAGAATGAGATTAGGGAGAGAGAGAATATCACTATCAACGAGGCGCGTCCAAAAAAATGATCTATCAAGGCAGGGGTCGTAGACATTTAAGAACGCCAGATTCTGATCAGTGGAAAAGAAGCTACCTAAACACATAATAACTCCACAGGTCAAAAAGGGCTTTAAATCGAAAAGTGTCGGATCCCAGGCCACCAGCATACCACCAGAGTTGTCGATTGAACTTAAAGCCACTAAGACCCAGAGTGGGGGAAACTAGTGTAGGAACGCTCTGGCAGATTGATCAGCAGAAAGTGTTTCTTGCAGAAAGATGACCTCAGGATTTGTGTGATCCAGAAGTCTTCGGAAGGAAGCAACCTTGAGGGTGCCCCCGATCCCTCGAATGTTCAGAGAGAGCACTATCATCACTTGGAATGTGCGATGGCCTTCAGTGCTCTAAGGGCCTTTCCTTCTTGTGTAAGTGGTCCAGGGACAACAATATGTGAATCAGAGCCATCTTTCTTTTTCCTCACGCTCCTTGTCTGAAGATGAGAGAGCTCAACTCCGATACCCCTCGACCAAGAAAAGGATTTAATTTGAGGTTCAGTACAGGTCGATGAAGACATTCCCACTTCAAACGATGGCACAATGATCTCATTACCCCGAAAGACTAGTAACCGAGTGGCCGGATCTGGAATAAACTGAGGTGGGTCCGAACTAAGCGCTGTCAAGAGTGAGTCCTCGGCCTCGACCGGTTGGTTGTATCTAGGAAGAGGAGCTGAAGGATCGTCGAAGGCTACAGGAGAGGGAGAAGGGACGTCTTGGAGAATCGGTAACAGGAGAGAAGTTAAGGTCAGGGGAGGGGTAGGTATTTTTGAGGAGGGAAGGGTATTGTCAAGAGAAGGATCAGGGCAGGGAGGCAATGGTAACTCGGCTGCAGTGGAGAGTGGCTTAGTAAGGGTGGGTGTAACAAGTCAGTCAAGGCTATTAACAAAAAGTTTTTCAGGGTCAGAGAGAGTAGAGTATAGTGAGGGGCAAAGAAGGGCGAGCTTGTTTGTCATGGAGACAGGGTGGTCAAGGGAAGACAACATGGAAGGATATTAAGGGACGTCCAAGTAGTCTAAGGAAGGGTTGACAGAAGGAAAATCAGGGGGATTTAAAAACAGGTCCACGCTATCATCTGATGGATCGCTTGTGGACTTACCAGGACACGACCGTCGGAGGTGACCGGTCTCACGGAAACAGTTGCACCTGAACGGGATTCCAAAGTAGTCCAATTTCTGAAGAAGATTCTTCCCTCGCCAATCGATCTCCAGAGATTCAGGAAGGCCTGTAGAAATATCCATCTCTACCAGCACCCTGGCTAGCATCCTCGTAGTGCCCAAGCGTGAAGGGGAATCCAGGGAAATAAACTTCCCCAAGGCGTTGCCAATAGCTCTAAAGGCTTCCTCATTCTAGAAGTGGAGAGGAAGTCTCGGGAGAAACACCCACAAATGACGATGCTGGAAGTAGTCAGAGTCCGGATTGAATGCCATACGCCAGCATTTGAGCATAAGGCTGCTGCCTCCATAGACCCAGAAAGAATAAAGGAGTAGAGAGGTTTCATCTGGAGATCTACAGTTAAAACAGAGCCATCCATTCTTGAGAAACAACACTTCCGGACAGTAGCCGAGGATCGGGAACCAATGCTGCTTAATCCAGTCCTCTAGAGGAGGAGCATTCAGACTCTTGTAGGAAACGCGTCCAACCAGTGAGCAAGTAGACATTTTACATAGGTTTTCAAGGCCCACTCTGTCACCTAGCACTAAACGCCTAGATCTCCTGTTAGCACGCCACACCTTACTTCCAAAAGAAGTTGTTCGAGGCGGGGAGGACTGAGTTTTTGGGTCTGCCGGACGGGAAGAGATGTTAGAAGCAGGGGTAGATCTATTGAAAACCTGTGAAGCACTTGTAGGAGCAGACTGGATCGGCGCACTAGTCATAGGAGGAGGACCAAAACAGTCAGAGGACTCGGCGGGAGAGGGAACAAAGTTTGAAAAATGCTTGGAGGGAAGTTTTAGCGAACTATGAACCAATGAGTCGATTTTGTCTAAAAGTCCCTCCTGATTCCAAAAGAGATCATCTCCTGGGTGCGAGAGAAAACCAGGTTGGGGGTCCATTTTAAAACCTCTGGGGGACCACACCGGCCCACTGCACAATACAGAGTAAAAGGAAGGAGTCTAATGGCACTGACAAAAAACCAAACTGGACCGTGGATCGCTGGAAGGACCTTGGATACCACTCCCTGTCAGAGCTATGAGACAAAGGGAAGTCAGTGGCCGACAGTGCTAAAGAAAGAACGAAGGTAGGCAGGAACAAGACAAAACAAGGTTCGAAAAGTGAGTCTGAGAAGGAAGGACTTGATCAAGAGCCTGGTCGTAACTTGATCAGTAGACGAGCTTGGACCAGTTGCCCAAAAAAGGACATGTGGAACCGAGAAATCTGGAACCCGGTTCATCTAGGTTTACCTGGTTCAGACGAGCTTCGTCGCTCATGGTCTCTCATGGTCGCTTCAATCCACTTGGCGTGAATATCGTTAACTTACGATGCAGCGCTGAACTCATGGTTCTGCTTGCTTATATTTCTGGATTATCAATGGATTTCTCATCAAGAGGCACTAGATATATAGTTCTTTGTATCGACATTTAGTGGACATGATGTGGACTGGTTCGAATTTTTATGACTCCTTCTATTATACTGATCTGAGTATTTTTATATTAGCTTTTGTATTTTTATTTTTTATTATGTATGCATTGAATACCGACACAAATGAATAAAATTAATTTTTTTTTCTTGGAAAAAAATAAAAAATTAATAATTATAATATATTAAAAATTAGATAATTATAATTTATTTATTTTTATGTATATTTTTTAAGTATATTCACCATGGCTATAAGGTATAATTCTTAATATTTGTGTTCTTATATATTTAGTAGATTGAATTTATTATAATTATGATATTAATATATTATTATTTAATTTATTAAAAATTAATTAAAATTCTTATTTTTCTTTAATAATAAATTTTGATGTTGAAAATAGATGAAATATAATTGGATTAAACAACAATAAAAATTGAGAGAAAAAAGATAAAAAAAACTAAGAAAATAAATAAAAAATTATAATTATTATATTATGTGAAGTCTTTTTGATTGATTTTACTTTGTGTGTTGAGTGAGGTCATGTTATCATACTTAGAGGTTATAGTGGTAACCTTACTTACCACTATAAAAATATATAAATACAAATTTTAGTGATGATGATGATTAAGGTAGACTAATCTTATTAAGGTGTAAACTTTATTATTATTATTAAGGTGTAAATCCAATTTCTTAAGGTGTAAACTTTATTATTATTATTATTTTATTTCATGTCATATTTTACATGGTAAACTTAATTTTTTTTAATTGAGACATCTTTTTTAAATTGAGGTATTTAATTTTTTTCAATGTAATGTTATCTAACATAACATAATGCCTTAACATTTCCCTCATAGTGCACTACAAAGCACTTCTAGATGCAATAATTTATAAAATATATTCATTATTATATTATATAAATTTAAATTTATAAGACAGAAGAAAATCAAGAAAAAAATTTCCTAAAACAACTAAGCAGGGGCATATACAATTAGACAAGGCATATCTTTAGCCTTAAGCATGGGAATATAAGATTTGGTGGTTTAAGGAGACAAAAACTTTAGTATAATGTTAGTCCTAATCATAGTTTCAAATATTGTAAAGAAGATGGACACATCCTCATACAAAAAATTTATGTCGCAAATAGGTTGGAAAATGAAGCTATTAGTCTTCTTGAAGGAATACTTAGGCAAATTGGAGTACTTAGCAACTCATTCATTCCTTAATCACACCCAATATATTATGAGGGTCATATTAAGAAACAAATTTGACGCCAACAAATTTGACGCAACTTAATTTGATTGCATATTTTGGTTATCTATCATACATGAAGTAAAGTCAATCGTTCACTTTGGTCCATGGCCGTTGAATAAACGAAATATACAGTAAATACAAGGATTACCCATTTATGCATGGCAGGTGATAAGCATGTGGTCAACTTATCTTTGGGTTGGATTCGTCATTCTGTTCACAAACTCCCACTCTCGCCTTTTGTTCAATCTCGGGCTTTGTCTCATTGTATCCCCCGAGCTCTTCCCTTTGTTGGGCACGGTGGGATTATCCTTGGTTTGGTTTGGTGGTTAAACAACAAGCAGGTCATTAAAGGAAAATGAAGGTGCCATTGAGTCTGGTCTTTGCATTCTTCATCGAATGGTAGCTCAAGGCACTCTATGTGTAGAAACAGAGTTATGCTATTTTTCTTATTAGTGGTTATTGTCTTGGATAAATAAAACAATTGTTATTTCTCAAACTATCTATGGAATTTATACATGGGTTTGTGTTGTTGGGCGAAAATGTTTTGGTTCTAACTTCTTTGGTTCTATTTTTGTTTCTCTATTTTTTTTCAATTGGTGTTTTTTACATGTGTGGAAGACTTGGTGGATTTTTTGTTTCTCTTTCCATATACGTTTTTAGATTGGCGCCTTCAGCCTAGGTTCTTGTATGATTTTTTTCTTCTAATATTTTATTGTAGGTTTCTTACTCTTAAAGAGGGATTTTTTTTATTTATTTTTATCATCTTAGAGGCATGGTTTTCATTCTGGCACATCTTACCTTGTTTCTTTTAGAATTTTTTACACTTGAGAACATCCTTCCCTATTTTCTTTGCTCAGGAATTGAAGAGATTTGGTTTCTTTATTTTCTTTCTTCCAACCTTTCTTTAGCATCTGTATCCCTGTTTATTTATTGTCTAAGATTGTGGGTTACTTCATAGTTTACAATGAGTACTCATAATCTCAAAAATGTTAACAGAATTCTAAAACAACATGAAGAATCTTTCTCCGATAAAGATATAACTATAAGATCCCTCTTTTCCATTATTAATAACATGGAAAGAAAAAAATCACAAACAACATGACAAGATTATGGGCATTCTTAAAAACCATGGAGAAAAACTTTCTAGAATAGAAACGGATTTCTATAAGATTAACTGTCACATCCAATATAAGAGAGACACATGCACCTTTGACATTGCAACTTTGGGTCCATCAACATGAAAGACAAAACAAAATAACAAGGGACATAAACTGGGTAGCATTCTATGAATTCATCGGTTCCAGCACAATGCTCTCCTCCTCCAAAAGAAAAATCATCTATATAACTCTATTTTATGTTTTGCAAAACCATATATATATTTTGAATGTTTTTTTTAGCATTATATTAGTAATATCATAAATACAGTACTCTATGTAGCTCATAGATGTTTTTAAAACAAGAAGTAAGTTTGTTTGTTTTTAATTTACCAATTTCCTTAAAAAATCAAAAAAGAAATAAAGAGAAAATAATTTTACATAAAAAAATATATATATATTTAAAAAATGAAAATATCAACATTTTATCTAATAAATATTTATTATAGAAATCGTCTCATTTTAAAATACAATTATATAGACATCATTATATACTCTAAATACAAAAAAATAAAAAATTATAAAACATATTATTAAAAATATATATATACATAAAAACATATTAGAAAATGTAAATATCAACATTTCATGTGACAAACATACAAATGTAATTTAATTTTGATTTTGGTGGATGATTTTTAAAACAATTTATTTTACATGTTTCACAAATAAATAACTTATCGCAAAATTAAACTCACACCAAGTTTATTTTGGAGAAGAGAAAAATTGTTTGTATTAAAAATATATATATAAGTATTTCGATATTTGGCAAGACTATATCTTAATATCTCTTTTGAGATCCTTTTCCATACACTACTACTTTAACTTTATTGTTCAGTTCATTACCATACATTACTACTTGCCTAGATTTTCATTCCTATGCCTACGAGAAGAGAAAAAAAACACTGAATGGAACTCATAGACCAACACCAAGTTAATTACACTTGCAAATATTTTAATTAAAGAAACAATTTATCATTAAAAAATGATTATAAATACTTTAAATAAACAAGCATATACACATTCCATCCAAATTTACACAAGCAAATCAAATTAAGGAAACAATTTATCATTAAAAAATGATTATAAATACTTTAAATAAACAAGTATATACACATTCCATCCAAATTTACACAAGCAAATTTAATTAGTAAACCACAATTACACACTCAAATCACTCACAAATATGATATCACACCAAAAAATAACTCTAAAATGTTTAAAAAACCAAACAATCATGCACTATACAATTTCAAATTAAAAAACAAAAATGCAAACTTCATATCATACAAGGTTCATATCAATAAACAATGCAGTAGTTTAAATGTTCTACTTTTTGGTTGTTTTTAGGCAATTTTTTCAGTTTGGTTTTGCGAGAAAGCTATGACTAGGGGTTTTTTAGAATCCATTTATACATTCATAAATGCAATTTAAACCCAAAAGATAAGAACGTTTAGCCAACACCATAAACAATTGCACATGAAATATTACAATTAAATAATACACACAATTAATACATATACATTCATTTCATATCATACTATTTCAAATCAACAAACAATTGTATAAATAGTACAAACAATTAATGTAAACAATTACTCTAATTTTTTTTTGTTTTTTTTTTGTTTTCTTGCATGTGGCTAGATTTTTTGAGTATTGGGTGTCTCCTCCTAACTATTGAGAGTTTCAAACCTTTAAAAAATAATGCATGTAACCAATTTTTTTCATATTATACAATTTTAATTCAATAACAATTACATACTTAAAAATATAACAATTTCAAATTAAAAAATAATATAAATATAGGGTGGATGCAAGCTAATGATGGTCTCTCATGAAGTATTATTGACAATGCAAACATGGAAGAACAACACATTCTTAGCTTGGAGAGATTATTCAAGGTACTTTTACAATGAATTTAAAAATGGTGTAAGAATGTGAAATGTAGGAAATTGAATTAGCTTCCCACATACATAACTTTTATTTATAAAATTTGTGAATAACTATGTAAATATTGAGTTTTTATAATAGTGGTATGTTATTTTCCAAGAAAAATATAATGTATATGTTTCCGTTAGTGAAGTGTTGAGTATTTGACGAAATTTCCTTCAATTGTTTTGTATAATTGTAGAGAACCCACTCTTAGAGATGATAAAAAGTTATAACAATAATAAAATAGATATGTATTATAGGATTTTGGTACAAAAATATATTAAAAATAACAAACAATGTTAATATATATGTATATGTATATATGTATATGTTTGGAATCTGCATAGTTGACTCTATATGCATGTGTAATTTTATGGAAGATTTGTGTAGTCTATAGAAAAATAACTTCAAAAATATAGATATTGAGAGGTATTCATAAAAATGGAGGTTTTGGTGTATTTTCAAACCAAATCAATATGTTTGTCATCCCAAATCTAAATATGAGGTAACAAACTTAGCAAATAGGTAAGCTAGATTTGTCACTCCCACCGATAAAAATTCAAATGAAAAGAGCCTGCTAGATTTTTCACTCCCACTAAAACAAGATGAAATGAAAAGAGCGCAAATATGCTTTAGGAATGTGCACATGCTTTAGGAATGTGAGCACATTTCTAGAATGAATGCATGTTCCTAAAGTTATTAGGAATGCACATGTTTTCTTACTAACACAACATTTATCTCTCCTTGTTTCTCTCTCTCCATAGATGATTTTAGGGGCTAAATTTCGCCAATGGGATAATTTTCCATGGTTTTTCCCAAAAAAATATTCGCCAATTTCCATTTTTTCTAAAAATGATTCTCTCAAATTCCATAGAATAAAATTATTTTACCTTAAAAATCATCAAAATTTTATAGAAACTATATAAAATCCTTAGAAATTTGAATATTTTTACAAAACTATCGCCAAACATTTTACAATTTTAATATTAAGGACTAATAATATTATCCCATGTTTCTACATTTTAATATAAATTTCCATCCTTAAAATTATCCTTGTCTCTCTCTCTATCCCTCTCTACCTCCCTCCCTCTTTCTCGTGTCTCTCTTCCTCTCTCTCTCACTTTATTTCTCCTCCTCTCTCCCTCTCCCTCTCTCCCCTCTCTTCCACTCTCTCCTTGTCTCCCTCTTCTCCCCTCTCTCTCTCTCTCTCTCTCTCTCTCTCCCTCTCTCTCTCTCTCTCTACCCCTCTCTCTGTCTCTTCGTATTTCTCTCAACCTTCCTCCTTATCTCTCCCTGTGTTATGAACATAATATATAGTAATAAATATAAATACATTATAATAGTTAATGAATAATAATGAAGAGACACCTTCCAAATGAAAGGTCACGTCTCTTCATGGAAGGGTACCCTTGCATGGGTATATAAGGCCCTCATTCTTAGTGTACTCATCATCTCATTCATATATGTTCTTTTAAGTTATTATCCTTGTGGATTATAACCTTTTGTCTTACCTACATTAGGTATTCACCCGATAAACCAGTTTGGTTCACCACAGTGGTATCAAAGATTCATTTCGATCCAGTTTTGTTGGCCACAAACAAAGTTTCTCTAAATATTTTGATCCTTGACCATAATCTGGCCCTTGTCCATTTCATAAAATTTCACCACAGCCTCCCCACACCCTCCATGCAGGATATTCATACCCCTTATCACTCCTTCAAAACCCCCGCAAACCCCCCGATTTAGTCCCTCACATTGTTACTTTTTCTTCCGCACTATTTCCTCCCCACAAATTTCCACACCCCTCGACTCTTCCTGACCCAACCGTCTTTCTTGCAGACATGTCCCACCATCCTGTGCCACCCAATGGCCTGCCCCCGCATTCCCCCTGTGACCTGTCATCCACTCCCTCATCCTCCACTCACCCAACACTTGGTCCCACCTTGTCCCTTTCCCATTCTAATACAGATTCGTCATGACCCTTACGTAATATATTATATATTTAATATATATATATATATATATATATTACATATATGGTTATACAATTATATTAACATATACTATATGTTACAATATATATATATATATATATATATATATAATTTTTTTATAAATTATAATTATATTTAACAATAAAAAAAATAAAAAATTAATTAAATCAATGAGCTTAAGTCTTATTATCATTAAAGGGTTATTAATAAATATAAGGCCAATTTAAAACAAATGGAATTTAAGGAAGGAATATTTTATGGAAAAATTCATCGAGCTAGATGCATCAGATTATTGACATTTAGAGGAAAAATTCAAGAAAAAGAAGTTAGCGTCCATATTTTCCCAGATAAGAAGAAAAATCACATATGTATGGATTTGGCAAATCAACTAATAATTCGAAGGACAAGTGTATTCGAAACAAAATACTTTCTTGGAAATAAATATGACATCAAGGAATTACCGTTGACACTCGAAGATTATAAACTCGTATTGAATTTCGAGGTTACAACTATATATTAAAAATGGGTTGATATAATCCTCAACTTGACGTGGTTAGAGACACTAGGTAGCTTAATATTAAAGCTTGAGAAAAAGTTTTTAATGTTTTCCTACAAGAAGAAAAAAATAAAATTACATGACATCTTAGTGAAGACAGATTCAATATCAACAGATCTTGATCATATCTCCAAAATACTACTTTAGGATAAACAACAGTCAATATTTGAGATCCAAAAGGAGTGTGACAAAATTGTCATAGACAAAGATGCAGAAATTTGTCGCCTAAAAATCCATAATCAAAGTTTACCCACCAAGATTAAGAAGATAAAGAGTGATAAGAAAACAATAGAGGAAAATTTAGAACAACTTATCAATAAGGAATCATTGGTAGATAAAGAGACAATGGTTGAACCTATGGAATTAAAAAATTCTTCAAGCAGAAAAAATCTGATGGTGGATAAAGGAATTAATACAGACCTAGTCAACCTTACATCTCAAAAGGATTTAGTGGATGTAAAGTTGTATTCACATGTCGAAGTAGAAACAAGCCAAGGTTATGAAGAAGACTCAATTCCAAGTGTT